>JAUTXW010005154.1:370000-450000 GCA_030620095.1 Kuschelorhynchus macadamiae | reverse complement strand
TATTATTTTATTCTTACTTTAACCTGAAATTTAACGATTTTTTTATGTAGGTGGACCAATATACGCGTAATATATAGTATTTCGCTAGGTGGGCTGGTAAACGACAGGATTTATTTTTAAAAATGAAATATCTTTACCACTTTATCACTAAGACATTAAGTGCATATTATCCCATATAATTTTTTACTCCGCCCCTGTCGTTTACCATACCACCTAGGAAAATACTATGTAGGTATTAAATGTATATTACTCCATCTGTCTGCAAAATTTTGTTCAATTTGAGGTAATGATAGAAGAAATATTCCATTTTTAAAAATAAATTAATTTTTTACTCCATTCTTGTCCTTTGTTACCCCACTTATGTGTATATAACTCCTTCTGTCTGCAAAATTTCGTTAATTTTGAGGTAATGATAAAAGTAGTATTGCATTTTTAAAACTAAATTATTTTTTTATTCCACCCCTGCCGTTTGCCACCTCACTTAGGAAAAGACCATATATTAAGGGTATATTACTCCATCTGCCTGCACAGTTTCCTTAAATTTCAGGTAATTTTTTAATTTAAAATAATTTTTTACTCCCGCTCTTGTCGTTTGCAGAATTTCGTTTCATTTCAAGTTAAGAAAGGCATTGCATTTTTTTAAATAAATTAATTTGTTACTCCACCCCTCTCGTTTGCACCACATCTAGGAAAAGAGCATATATTAAAGGTATATTACTCCAAATTTCTATTAATTTGAAGTTAACGTAAGAAATACATCGTATTTTTTAAAATAAATTAATTTTTTACTTCGCCCCTGTCGTTTGCTACCACACCTAGGAAAAGACCATATATTAAGGGTAAATTACTCCATCTGCCTGCAGAATTTTGCTTAATTTCAAGTTAATGTAAGAAAGACATTGCTTTTGTAAAAATAAAATATTTTTTTACTCCGTCTTTGTCGTTTGCACCCCATCTACGAAAATACCATGTTTTAAGTGTATATTACTCCTTCTGTCTTCAAAATTTCGTTTCAATTTGAGGTACCTAATTATGAAAGAAATATTGCATTTTTCAAAATAAATGATTTTTTTTACTACGTCAATGACGTTTGGCACTATCGAAAGAGTTTGCAAAGTTTTTTATGCAATTAGATTAAACATAAAGAAGATATTTTTGACCTTGGAAACATTCTGGAACTATCTTTCTTGTATATTTGTATTATATGAAAGGTATATCTGATCCACTGTAAAATTTTGTTGCTGGCCCCTTGTGGCTAGCTACAAGGAGCTGGCTTGACGGATATCTTCTAGTCATATTTTATATATACATATATATATATATATATATATATATATATATATATATATATATATATATATATATATATATATATATATACATATATATATATATATATATATATATATATATATATATATATATATATATATATATATATATATATATATATATATATATATATATATATATATATATATATATATATATATATATATATATATATATATATATATATATATATATATATATATATATATATATATATATATATATATATATATATATATATATATATATATATATATATATATATATATATATATATATATATATATATATATATATATATATATATATATATATATATATATATATATATATATATATATATATATATATATATATATATATATATATATATATATATATATATATATATATATATATATATATATATATATATATATATATATATATATATATATATATATATATATATATATATATATATATATATATATATATATATATATATATATATATATATATATATATATATATATATATATATATATATATATATATATATATATATATATATATATATATATATATATATATATATATATATATATATATATATATATATATATATATATATATATATATATATATATATATATATATATATATATATATATATATATATATATATATATATATATATATATATATATATATATATATTTCTAGATATATATATATATATATATATATATATATATATATATATATATATATATATATATATATATATATATATATATATATATATATATATATATATATATATATATATATATATATATATATATATATATATATATATATATATATATATATATATATATATATATATATATATATATATATATATATATATATATATATATATATATATATATATATATATATATATATATATATATATATATATATATATATATATATATATATATATATATATATATATATATATATATATATATATATATATATATATATATATATATATATATATATATATATATATATATATATATATATATATATATATATATATATATATATACATATATGTATATATATATATATATATATATATATATATATATATACGTATATATTTCCAGCAAATTAACTTGGGCAACACTGCACATACCTTTGTTTCTAGATTTTGTTGTTTATGGGTGGAAAATGAAATTACAGTAGTACTCAATGCCCGCTAAGTCCAAACTGTAAAATTTTTCAGGAAATGGAAAAAACCATTTATATAAATACTTTCTGAAATTTTACTGACCTTCTTTTTGGTAACCCCTTTGCAGCAAAAAAATGCAGTTTAGCTAAAAACATCCTCTGTTTTCGCTAATTTGGACAATATTTGAATGGAGTTAGCGCACGTTGAATGAAAATAATGGATTATGCGGTTTTGATTGTATATTTTTTGAAGTGCCTACTTAGCTTTTTTGTTTGTAAAAATTTGCGAATTACGCAAAGATGAAAAATATATAGATATAGATAAGTTTTTTATTTTGAACTAAAACGAATAGAGCTTATAAATGTTAATAAAACATTATTGTATATTAAAGCAGATTTTTTGTTACGACCTAAATATTTAGAACAAAACAACAACGGTAACATTTATATTAAATATGTTTGCATCGATATTGTTGGCGTCGCCATATTGAATTTTTAGACGTTTATTTATTGACCAAAAATTTATAATTTGTCCTCTTTTATACCCCCGATATCGATTTTTAGTTGAATCTGCACAAATGATAAAATTCGTCAGCATTTTTAAATTTATAAGTTCTAAAAATTTTTAGGTTGCACTCTCAAATAGCCCCAGGTATGGGTCCAATCGGACTACAAATCAAAAATGGTAGTCAAATTGTATTGTCATGAGCACGGCTTACGCATGTCAAATTTAAAGTTAGTCGATTGTTTTGGAAGTGAAGATTTGAAGTGAAGCAAACAAAAGCGTGCTAAAAACCACTAGTTAACCAAATATTAACTTTCTTGAACATATAATAATTATTACCGCCTTTAAGACCTTATTGTGATGCATAAAAAAACAGAAAAACGGAATAAATCAAATTCTAAGGTACACTTTACCGTGTGAAAAAAAACGAGGAAAAAACAATACAACAGTGGCGGCTATTCAAGTGAAGTAGGTGAAATGCTACTTTACCAGGAAAAATAAACAAGCAAACATCTAACTATATTTATTATATATGTCTTAAAATTTTAATTTTTACATTCATTTATTCACCTAATTGGTAAAAAATAAACTGTACATCTCGAATAAATATTTTACTTGACCGTTGCGGCATTTCTTTTTAAAACTTTCAATCGAACTTTATTATAACAACTATGACAGTGGCGCCAAACGCTTTGACTGGAGGTGCTATGTTTAGTTTACGATTTTCCTACTATGTTACCATGACAACGCGTACCCGATGACGTCGAGCCCAGCGCCATACAACGCTCTCGGTGTATTGCAGGCGCGGTACACTACAGCCACGTGTTTTGCGGTGGTTGTTTACTTTTATTTCCGCGGATTTCGCTGCAACCGGTGAGTTCTTTTGCAGTTAACTTGACTGTTTTGTGTTATATTTTTTTATGGTGTTATTACGACTTCAAATTCGAAGTTAGTAAATGTGATTGTTCAGGACTGGAATAACTTAAAAGACGTCTTTGAATTTATTACCAAATACGACAAATCTGATGAAAAATCAATCCGCCTTGCGAAAGGATTTTTAGGTCAGATGAACGATTTTGAATTCACGTTTCTGGCATTAGTGTTTAATGACATTTTCTCAATCACGGACATACCATTTGACGTTCTTCAAAAAAAAAAAACGCTCGACATTCATTTTTGCATATCCAATATAAAACGCTGTCGTGAGGCGCTCTGTAAAAAAAGAAATGAACATTTTTTTAATACCATGTTTGATAAAACAAATTCTATTACAGAAATAAAATCATTACAAACGTGAGCTTGCGAAGCTTTCACCTGAAGAAATTAGGGCTAAGTATAGAACCCTTTTTTATGAAATATTGGACCATATTTTAATGGAAATGATACTAAGATTTCAAGACTGTGAAAAAATTACATTTTCATGCTTGGCAGGTTCTGCCAAATTTTCCGAATATAGTTCAAATTTTCCGACTGGCCCGTTTGAAAATTTGTTGCAGTTATATGGGGAAATATTTTCAAAAAGTCAACGACTTAAAAATGAGCTTGGACTTATTTTTGCCAATGAGAGTAATTAGAATATATCGCTGCAAGAGCAAGTGAAAAAAATTAATAAAAATAAATATACTTTTACCGAAGCATATAACTTGTTTTCCCTTATTTTGACAAAACCGTCGACAAGTGCTTGAGTGGAAAGAAGTTTTTCTTGCTTCAAATGTGTAAAAACTTATTTAAGAAATACAATATCTCAAGAAAGACTTACTTCTCTTGGCAATATTTCAATTTAAAAGGAATTTCTGGAGGAGATTAGGGCAACTCATCCATTTTATGAGGATGTTATACTTAAATTTGCTGCTATGAAGGATAGGAGAATTGATTTTAGTATACAAGAATTAGGTAAGCCGTAAAAAAATATTATACCCCCTCCACATATAAAAAAATTCTGGAAAAAAAATTATTGCGATATTTTCTTGCATCATTTGCACTTCACTTACTTTTTCACCGCGAGCTGCCACTGCAATACAAAATTTGCTTTTGTCGATTTTCGGTAGTTTTTAGTAGCTATTGATTTACATCACACATTTTCGCTGGTTTACTGTATTCATCCATTTGTTCTTTAATAGTTATTTAATAGTTGCCAGGCCGGGAACTGGCTTATTACGGTGCGAGTTAAATGGAATTTCAAAACGAGTATATTTCATACTTTTTTACGAAAAACGAAAATTTGAATGAATGAATGAATAGTGTGTTTTTATAACAAACATAGAAAAAGTCTCGCAAGTCTCGGTCTCAGTAAATTATAATTATTAACATAATACGCGTTTGTCAAATTTTGCACAAACATCAAGTATTATGTTGAAATCAACTAGTAAAATTTGGGTACGAATCCAAGATGGCGGAACAAAATGGCGGGTTAGTGAAATATTTAAAAATTCATCCTGACAAAACTGCTTATTGTATTGATTTCAAATTGGGTGTCATAACTAATTGTTGTATAGGGATCAACTAGTAAAAGTGGCGACCAAATATAATGTTTGTAATTGTGAACAAAATTACTCTCCGGTTTTACATATTTTCACGTTTTACCGTTCCTAGATGCCAAAAAATATGTTATATTAATTTCATCGGTCCGTCTGTCGGCATGTCTGTCAGCTGGCGGATAGCTTAAAACCTACTTACTCGATTGACTTCAAACTTTGATCAAAAAGAAAGGATCTATGGAGATAATCTGGTAATATTTTGGTAAAAATCCAATATGGCGAAACAAAATGGCGGTGGAGTGAAATGTTAAAAAAATTACTATTATAAAACTGCTTATCCAGTTTATTTCAAATTTTACGCAAACACCAAGCATTATGTTGGAATCAACTGGTAAAATTTTGAATCCAAGATGTCGGTCTAATAAAATATTTCAAAATTCAGCCTGAAGAAAACTACTTAATGGATTGATTTTAAATTGTGTGCCATAACTAATTGTGGTATAGGGATCAACTAGTAAAACTGAGTAACTGACTGAAGATGGGATAACAAAATGGAAATCGAATAACGTTGTATTAGTGAGTGAATGAAAAGTAGTAGTTTACCATTAGCAAAAATTAACGTTTTCGAAGCAGCTCCATATAAAAAAATATATTTGTTTACGTGATTTATATTTTTTTTGTCCGCAGACATTTTTATCAAGAATTACTTTTTCTCGAACAATTAAATTTTTGGTCAATTTGTCCTCTTGTAAAGGTAACCGTGTACAAACTGTAGTATAAGGAACTAATTATAACTATGCTTAGATATTTGATGGTGAAGTGAAGAATCAAATCAGCCCTGAAAAGCCAAATTGTTCAATAACATATTATGAATTCAGTATACGTCTTTCGCTTTGCAACTTTACCAGTGCCACAGATTTTTGCGTACAAGAGACATCCTTTACATAATAATATGGAATAGACTCAACAAAAATAAAGACTTCATATTTTTGGGGTGATCTTAAGTTATAACTTTCTGGATTTACTCCCCACGGTTTGATAAATATCTCCCTATTTACTGCATAAACAAAAAAGAATTATGGCTAGGAAATCGTAACGCAAAAAAGCCGCAGAGGTATTTGTTATAAAACGATGTTTATTTTCAAAAATCACTCTAGAATGAGTTATATCTCCTAAAATACTGACACAATTTTATTATATGAGAGATAAGAGATGCTTATAAATAAATTTCTTTATTTTTATAATTACCATTTTTGATGTGATTCTATATCTAGTTCCGTTTTGTTCTCGCTATCCTCATCTAAATCTAATTTGATGATCCAATTTTCTGCAGTAATTACGTGATGGACTGAATTTTTCCAACTACCTGGGAGAATATCATTAACACACTTTTATTATTAATTCTACAATACTACAAATTAAAGTCGGAGAAATATTTACCTAACCTAATATTTGATTTTAATTAGTGCCACATTTGCTCTATGGGATTAAAACACAATAGTAGGGTGAGAGCCGTAGCACTGTATGTCCCATTTCGTCTGCCAGTGCGTCACAAGCATAAACTGTTTTTTATACAGAATACTTTTTAACTAACTTTTTTTATAACATTCTTGAAAATATATATTATTTAAGCTTATACAATATTTTATAGCCAGTATTTAGTAATGTTATCCCTCTATAGTTACTGCACTCCAGCTGATTCTCTTTCTTGTGTAATAGGCAAATCAGTGCGAGGTTCCATTCATCTAGCATCTCTTGTGGTTGCCATGCCCTCAGAATTATTTCCAGCATGGTTTTTTCCAGTGCTTCTGCACCATGCAACAAAAGTTCGGAACGGATTCCATCCAGGGGATTAATGCTTGAATTTTCCCATCACATCTTGAATATCATCGATGGTAGAAGGTTCAACCAGTTCTTTGTTGCGGGTTTCGAATTGTTGTGGTGTTCGTTCGACATCGTTTCCTAAAAGCTCTGAGAAATGTTCGGATCACCTTTGAAGAATTTCATCCTTATTATTGAGTATCTGACCCTGCTTGACCTTGGGTTTGTATTCTTTTTGTATATTGTTGATATATGTATCTACGACATTAAATGTTATCTCTGTAAAACAAAAGGACGTGGCTAATTCAAGTCATTGTGATGTCGGCCGTGCAGTGCCATTTGAGCCCCCTCTTCTTGTTTGTCGGGATCTGAAAGTGACTTTAGGATGATGTGTGGAGAGTAAAGTTGTCACTTAAAGTTACTATACGGTGGAGGCTTGATGTTTGTGCCTTGTTGATAAAGAAATCTCTCAATTTTTGCAATTGGTCAAGTCGACAAGGGATCTTCCACCGTCTCTTCGTAAGGTCGGCAAGGTCATTCGGAGATTTGATGTCCTTGTGTGGAGTGACTTGTACTTGGGCACCATTAGGCGAGTAGTTCGTTGTAATCCCTCTAGCTCTGTGTTAGTCCATCTCAAGATTCTGAAACTGTAGGTCAGTACGGGCACACCATAGGTGTTGATTGCTGAAGTGAGATTCCCGGCGTTCAGTTCTCTCTTCAGAAGAGCTCGTTCTCTTTGAATGTACTGATCTTTCAGCTTGGTCTTTTCTTGCTTATCCTGGAGCAGTCTAGCTTGTTGGAACCCTACGTATTTGTAGGTCTCTTCTTGGTTCATCGCTAGAACTATTTCTCCATTCGATAGGCTGCATCACTATTAATGACTTTGCCTTTTACGATGTTTAAGGCGTTACATTTCTCCATTCCAAATTCCATATGGATGTCTTTCGAGAAGGTGTATGTCACGTCAATAAGCTTTTTTAGTTGGTTATGGTGTCCACTATTCAATTAAATGTCAACCATATACAGAAGATGGGATATGGTGCGGGAATTATCTCTATTGGCTTTGATGTTGAAGACATGTCCTGTATTGTTGAGCAACGTGGAGAGGGGGTTCAACGCTATTCAAAACCAAAGTGGACTTAACTAGTCTCCTTGGTAAATTCCCTTATTGATGTGTATCTCATCGGTGGTAAGAGATTGATCTCCATTATAGATCCTCAGGTTCGTTCTCCACTGGTGTTTGATTGTTGCCAGGAAATTGACGATCATAGTACAGATATTTTGTATATTCGTAGTACGTCTATGAGCCAGGAATGTGATACACTGTCAAATGCCTTTTTGTAGTCTATTAAAGCAGTATGTATGTTACGTTGTTTTTTCGGTGCCTGCTTAAGTACCATAGTCGATGATAACTTGTTCTTTGCATCCTTGATGGTCTCGAGCGCATACCTTCTGTTCCTGGGCTAATAGGTTATGACTGTCAATATGGTGATAGATACGATTTGCAAGGCATCTTGTTAGGATCTTGTACATGTTGGGCAAACAGGTGATGGGCCTGTACTGGGACGGGTCTTCTGACCTAGTGCTTTTGGGTAGCATAGTTGTATATTATTATTATTATTATTATAATGCGTATTTTACAATTGATTTTGGTGAAAAATTTCAAGTCAGTAGGATAAGTAGTTTTTTGGTAATACATTTTTAAACATTTACTTAGGCGGCCATTTTGTTTCGCCATAATGGCTTCATACGAAAATTTTACCAGTTTATCTTATTTCATTTTGTGCAAAATTTGAGGTCTAATCAATAAGTAATTTCTACGAATATATTTTTTGCATTTTGTGAGGCGCCCATTTTGTTTCGCTGTATTGAATTTTTACCAAAATGTTATGATTGCATTCCCATATGATCTTTAATTTTTTTATGAAAATATGAAGTAAATTGTATCAGTAGTTTTTGAGCTATGTCATCCATAGACAGAATGACAGTTCGACAGACCGACGCAATTGAAAGAACATGTTTTTCCTGCTCTGGGAACCTTAAAACGCAAAGATCTGCAAAAATCTCGGAGAGTGATTACAATACCTCCCTCTTACGAGGGAAGTAACAATAATTTTGGTGAACAATATTATTTCCTACAAAACCCCAAAAACGTAGCTGAAAATGTGTTCACGAACTTTGTTAGTTAAAATGTTCGCCTTGGTGTAGACCTGGCTTATTACATTAATTTTTGCCAGAATTATACCAATTCCTCTTTGTATCACACTTTTTCGTTCCAAATTGAAAGTCATCTGATATACTATATTACATAACAAGTGTGGAAAGCAGATGTTTTAAAATGAGAAGGTATTTAGAAAACTTTCGCAATTTAAAACGATGACTTTTACAGAGTAATGTACACTATTTTTCCCACAACCTCCTAAAAAACACATTTAACAAACGGATACAGCAGACGCGAAAACAAACTATAACATACACGTATGTTGATTTCCTAATTCACGTGTGTATTAGGAAAATAATGTACAGACAGCATTGTATAATGTCGTAAAGTTTGCTTTGTTTGTTAATAACAACATTTTAAAAGTAGCTTATTCTGTTACTCTGTAAAAAAACATTATTAGCATTTATGCTCGCAGAAATAACGTTACTATTATAATAATTAAGAATATTATTAATATTTCCATGGAATCAGCTCCAACGTGCGACGCTTCCGGAGTAGGAGGGGTCCAGTAAAACAAAGCGGCAAATTACGCGTGATCGGCTGGCGCGTTGCTTAATAATTTGTTTTTAAAAGATATGTAGGTAATAAATAGATGTTTTTTATTGGTGATTTTTTCTTGTGTTGGAAAAATATTGTACACAACTCGCTAAAAAGAGCACTAACCTACTTGCGTCACCTATGTGTGAAACATCGTATTCGTATGTTTTATGTCCCACTAGTATTGAAATAGTTTATTATATAATAAGTGTTGAAAGTGGTAGTTTCCAAACGAGGAGGTATTTAGCCGAGTGCGGAAATCCTTAGAGTTTGAAAACTATAATTTTTACATGAGTAATGTACACTATTTTTCCTACTACCACTCAAAATTTTCAGTAGAATTATCATATTTTATGTTTTGTATAAGTGTTGAAATAATTGTAACTCCTTACGTCAGCAGTGACAATGACACAAGGTTGTCGTGTTGAAATTTTTTTTCAATACGAGTCTGATATACGACACTTTCTAGCCCAGTTAAGAGTGTTAGTAGGAAAACATTGTTTTCAACACTAATGTTGAAAAACTGAGGAATTGGTTGTAATTAATTGTAAACAAAATAAGTTCAAAGTGTACTTTACTTTTCGAATTTTCTTTTGATCACCATTTTTCAAATACTGTCGTGTTTAAAAATTGACTGGGGGTTAAAACATTTAAAATTATGTTCAATGAAAAAAATATGGATGAATAACATGATCCGTTCGCTAAAATGACCTATATTCATGTAAGCTATAAAAAAGGGTGTTTGGTTTGCAGAGAAAAATATTATGTTAATTAGAATGAGGCGTAGATAGCCACGTCCCTAGCTAACTCAAAGCGTCCTAAATAAATACGAAGGAGCCGTTTTTAATGCCGTTTAAATTGGAGAGGCCCAGTAAATTGTTAATTTTTGTAACGTTACTTTGATGTCCAGTTTTAGGGTAAAAGCGATGCTTGCGACGATGTTATATTATGCACTAGAATCTGCGAGTTTTTTTTTCTCAACAAGAGCGTCGACAAGAGCTTTAAGTGGCTTAGGTTATTAAATTTTGTAAAACATAAGTCATTATCTTTCAAATTCAAAGTACTCTATTTTTGGATATACACTAAATCCATTAATTATGGAATATATAAAAATTTATTCTAGAAATAAGAACAGCATAACAAAGGTCTCAAACACTTTCCTGTACAGGGTGAGACAAGATGATTAAGTACATGTCAATTTCATAAAATTTAACTTGGCTGTGTAGCAAATGTTAGCTTTTATCTTTAAAGCGCCTCAAGTAGGGGCTTCTCTCTAGTAATTATTGACGCAGGTACTTCGCCATGAAGTTCCAGGTATATACGAAATTATACAAGTTTAGTAGTACAAGATTGGCCAATAGGGATAATATGACACGCCAAGTTTAAAAAGTGATTCAGTGATCTTGCCATATTTCTAAATTTTTCTTTATTATTTAAAATGAACACGCCTTTTCCTGCAATTAATTGCTCGTATAAGTTATACTATAATCCCAGAACTTTCAAACATAGGATAGGATATTGTCATGTTATATGAAAAACGGCAATTTTTTAAATATTGGGACAGTGCTGTCTATTTTTTTACATTACACCCTTAATTTTCTTGTAAACTGATACCTCCATTTTTTGGTTAGTAAGCAATTAACTCTAGAGTTTAAAGTATGGCAACTATTGTCTTAATACTCTTAATATGCTTTTTTGTACAGGGTGGAGCATGAAGAAAATTATATCTTTAAAGTCTACCAATTAGGGGCTTATCGATAATAATTATTGAAACAGGTACTTGCGCTTCCAAATACATACAAAATTTACATGTTTAGCAGAAAGCACATTATTATAACAATTTTCTTTAATAGAGCTTACGCTATTGTAACAATTTTCGCTCTATAGGTTTAATGTGATACGCCAAATTAAAAAACAGTTGATTGGAGGAATTGACCCAATCAACGAAAAAACTTATCAATGACATTGCCATAATTTTAGATTCTTCTGTATGAAAGATACATTAGTTGCAATCGATTCTTTTTCGGTTTAATGTGACACACCAAATTAAAAAAATATTCAGCGACCTCGCCGTGTTCACATATTCTTCTGTAGGCGTAACAACTTTATTAGTTTGTATGAAACAATTTTTCTACAATTGAGTCGTCCTATCAGTTTAGTTTTTAATGATCAAGAAAATTTTTTTCTGAAAATAAATTTAAATATCAACAAATGTTTTATCGTCCCTCCACAATAAGTAAATTAAATAAAAAATAAGTTTTTTTTTAAGAATCATTAAAATATTTACCTACAAATAAAAATTAACCACAATCTCGTAGTATATAACGTGTACGCAAAACTTAACTACTCCAAACAAGCGTTAACACATAGATTAAGTTAGTAGCTGTCCAAAAAAAAAATTAATATTTTTTAGATAAAATTGAAAATAAAGTTCACAATGTCCGAATGAATCATTGGCAACCTTACTAAATAAGTTTTAAAATTCTGTTTTTAGAACTAAACAGATACAAAGATACGTATATATATATATATATATATATATATATATATATATATATATATATATATATATATATATATATATATATATATATATATATATATATATATATATATATATATATATATATATATATATATATATATATATATATATATATATATATATATATATATATATATATATATATATATATATATATATATATATATATATATATATATATATATATATATATATATATATATATATATATATATATATATATATATATATATATATATATATATATATATATATATATATATATATATATATATATATATATATATATATATATATATATATATATATATATATATATATATATATATATATATATATATATATATATATATATATATATATATATATATATATATATATATATATATATATATATATATATATATATATATATATATATACATATATATATATATATATATATATATATATATATATATATATATATATATATATATATATATATATATATATATATATATATATATGTACAGTTTTGCTGACGTTTCGCCAAAATCACATTTGGTATTTTCGAAGCTTTCTTTCTCGCGTCCGAATAGAGACTGAAGTGTTGGTGCGACGCTTCCTTTATACCCACCCGGGGCCGAAGGTTATATCTGCGCGGTCGTTGGTCGTTATTTATGTTTTCTAGATGGTGCTGTTGTTGTTACGCTAATTGCGCTTGAGTTTTTGCGATTTTAGATTTGTCGATTATTGTCTTCCATACTGTTGGTAGTTTTAATGGTTCGTCCCTTTTATTCAAATCACCGTGTTTTTCAATTTCTATGGCTTCTCGCATTATTCTGGTCTTATAATGTTCTATATTGGCAATCTCCCTACACCCATCGGTTTCCTGATGATGTAGGAATAAAGCTGAGGTTGTTTGTTTTTTTTTTATGCTGAGTTTATGTTCTTCTACTCTTGCTGATATTCGCCTGTTAGTTTGCCCCACGTACATCTGTTCACAGTCCTGGGACGGAATGCTGTATACTCCGTGGTTTTCCAGTTTGATTTTATCTTTTGGGTTTCCAAGTAGTTTACCTATAGTTGTTTGTGGCTTGTTGATTGTTTGTATGTTGTGATTCCTAAGAATTTTTCCGATTCTGTCTGTTGTGCCTTTTACATATCGTAAGACTACTTGTTGCTTTCCCGGTTCATAATTATTGTTGTTCGTTGTTCGGGAACCCTGTGCATTAATAGCTTTCTCTATGGTACGATTTGTGTAGCCATTTTGCTTTAAAGCACTAGATAGTCAGTCGCACGATTCTGGATATTAGGGTATTTACCACAGCTTGAATTTGTGCTGGGTGATGATGTGATCTTGCGTTTAAATATCTGTCTGTATGTGTTGGTTTTCTGTACACGGTGTATTCGAAATGCCCGTTATGCAGTTTTGTGACCAGAACATCTAAAAATGGTAGTTTGTTGTTTTCCTCTAACTCTAGAGTAAATTGTATTCTGGGGTGGATTGAATTTACGTGAGTCAGAAATTTTTCGAGCTCTGCATGACAATGTTGCCATATAATAAATTTGTCATCCACATAACGAATCCATAATTTGGGCTTTAACTCGCTTTCTGAAGAGCTTCTTTCTTGAAGTATATCATAAATAAATTCGCGACTACTGGTGATAGTGAGGACCCCATTAGAGCACCATCCATTTCTGGCAATGCTCCGAGAGTTGTATTATATGTGCCTGGAAATCCTCGTTCATAGCAATCTTGTCCAATGCTTCGTCGATGGAAATACTAGGATATAACGATTTGACATCTTGTCTTGCTATGATATCGCCTTTTTCAAGAACGATGTCTCGTATAATTCAAGTGAAACGCTCCGAGTTTTTTACAAATGAATCAGCTTTTTCTACAGCTGGTTGCATAATTTCAGAAAGATATTTCTCCAGTTTTTGTAGCGGCGAATTAACAGCACTAACAATAGGACTGATGGGCGCCCCTGGTTTGTGTATTTTTGGTAAACCATAGAGTTTAGGACATCTGCTCGACTTTTCCCATGGTATGATTTTTTGTTGAATTTCGGGGTTTATTGGTGAATTTTTTATTTTATTTTTAGTTGTTTTTTTTAGGTACGTTGTCGGGTCCCTTGGAACAGGCCTATAAGAATTGTCTTGTAGGATATCCTTGCATTTTTTGTACGTAATCTTGTAACTTTTCTTTTCAATTTCTTTTCAGAACGACAGTAGTGAACGGATGTACACCCAGAATGAAAACACATTGTCTATATATATATATATATTTTTTTTTTGTGAAATTTTGTATACTGTTGGCAGTTTTCATAGTTCCTGCAATATCCGCCGGCGTGCCAGTTAACTCTTCCTCATTCCTCTAATTGTTGCTTAAACTCGTCTTTGCATAATAAAAATCGATAAAAATAATAAAATGCCAATGCTTATTAAGCAGTACCTAACGTAAAATACTTCACTGTACCGGATGTGTCTAAACGTTTTCATTTAAATCATAAGACATCGATATTTTTTTCACTGACACTGGTACACATCGTTACGGTACTCAATGGTCACTTCAGTGATACGTATAAATAGATACTTAGTTAAACCTTGACCTTAAATGAACACATGCAGAGTTTTTCAGCCTATTTGTATTTCCAGCCCTCTAGATGAAATAGCCCGTGCCAATATCGAAGTAAAGCACAAAACGAACCAGAAAATTAAATATACGGTCATAGTGACGGCATTTCCGCAGTTTAAACGTCTGCGTCATTTGTCAATTTCGAATAACATTTAAGCGGCATTTTCGATGTCGATTTGATATACGTTTTGATTGGCCAAATTAGTTGACGTACTCTTCGGCTTTAAACGCTAATTGGCCTTTAAAGTTCATAAGCGAGATAATACACTATACTGAACATATCTGATAATTGTTATTTAAACAAGAATATTAATTACAAATACGTAACTGATATTACTATAGAAGTATTACCATACATTACCATAACTTTATACTACATAACTAGAATCGCCCCGACCATTGTCGAGATCTTTTAAAGTGCGTCAGGGGTAAATGTGACAAAGATACCATGTATGTGGGAATATCGTCTTGCTTCTACTCATAACATTAAATTGGTTTAATTACATAAACAAAATTAGGCTTAAATTTTAGGTAGTTTGGCCTGTTTTTTTTTGGTTAAAAGTGCGGCTGTGCCGGTAAAATAGTCATAAAAGCTCTCGACCTTGCAGAAAAATTCAGCAAAGCTGTGGTTTTAGTGGGTTTTATTCACGTGGGAAGTTACTTCTACACATTTTAAAGTGACTGGTGTGGTTAATTGGGGTTCCGTGTTAATGTTATACGTACAGGTAATTAGATTTTTAGCGTACAAAAACGGTTGTCAGTGTAAATCTATATAGATACTTATTTAAAACGCGAAAAAGGCGATTTTTCCGGTTTTGCCAGCACCTCTCACATGGCCGATTCTGTTAGATGATTTTTACTTTAATTAAAACCCTTTACCTACAGACGTGGTACACTACTTTTTATTCATTTTTTATTGGAGTTTTCAGCTGTAATTTTAGAATGGTTTTCACTTGTAATTAAGAGTTTTGAAAGAATTCGAATTCTACAAAAACTTTTTTTTCAAACAAAGTAAGTTGGCAGATAAATATTTTTGAAACTGATTCACCAAAAGAGAAAGATGATTGTGCGGATGAATTCTTAAAAAGAGAATGAAAAATAAATCGTGGGTATGTTTGCAAAAAAAAGGTGTGCAGTTTGGTAACCGCGCTACACGTGTTTTGGTATTTTTAGACTTCATCAGCAGAGTAGTTTAACCAAGTTAAAAGATATAGGAAAGTTGTTGAAAATCCTAGAAAACAAACAAACGCGGAGTCACTGACAGAAGCCAACCACACATTTGTAGATTCGGCCAGAAAAAATCCAAAATTTAAAGTAAATTTCTGACGTCTCTACGGGGGTGACCTTAGCTGCCGTGACATCCAAGCCCAAGGTGATAAATCAAACGAGAAAGATGATTGTGCGGATGAATTCTTAAAAAGAGAAGGAAAAATAAATCGTGGGCGTGTCCGCAAAGGAAAAAAAAAGGGTGTGAAGTTTGGTAACCGCGCTACACGTGTTTCGGTCTTATTACACTATATATATATATATATATATATATATATATATATATATATATATATATATATACCTTCATATTTTCATATGACAGCGGGTCTATAAATGCATAATAAGGGAGCTACGGCCCTAAGAAAGATTCACAATAAAAATGGTTTTTATTTAGTCAAAATCGGACTGAAAACGCAATTCCCGTGCAACTTTGTATGTACTCTTTAGGTATCACGCCAAGTAACCTAATGTTAAAAAATCTTGGTTAAATAGTCCTAAGGGGTAGTTCTAAAGGGGGTGGTGGTTTATTTTGGTAAGAATTTCACAACCTTAAGATTTTCTCACATTTTGATGCCATTTTAAAAGCGCAGGATATTTTTACATACCCTAGTTTAAAACACCTAACTTGAGCCGAGATAATACAGTTTAATCGTGTTAATGCATTCACTTAAAATCAAACAATTAAATGGATTTTTTACTAATTAAATTCGGAACGAAAACTCACCTAGTAAAATTGTGTATCTCTTCTCATTTTCAGTAAAATACACTTAGGGTTGAAGCAAGTTTGAGTATATAATCAATAGGGGTATTTTCAAGGGTGGTAAGATTTTTCTATAAATTAATTAAAAGTTTAACGTAAAATGAATTGCCTATGAAATGAGCAGTTTGTAGATTCTTATGTATGGTTTTATTTTCGATTAAGTTAAAATAAACAAATACAACTTAAACAATTTTAAACAAAGGCAAAAAAGGAGTGCATATCCCATACGCATCTTTTTTTTTGTTTTAAAAACAGATTCACAAATAATTTTACTTTTAAAAAGTAGACCTTGAACTGATAATATTACAATGAATCTCCTGTGAACATATCAGTGTATCTTAAGACCCTAGTGATTATAGCAATTTCAATTCATGTGTGTTACTTTTACGAAACAATTAAATATTGAAAATGGATTACACTTTTGCCGACATGACGAACGTGCTTTTTGTGTATAGTATGCCCCATTGTAATGGAAGAGAAGCTGAACGGCTTTACAGTGAAAGTTTCCATCAATTGAACGACGTCTGCGGGAACATGGAACATTGCCTGAAAATAGGCCGGACGCCGGAGCGAACAGAACTCTCCAAACCATTCAGCTATAGGAGGCTATTCCCAATTTTTATGCAAATGTGTCATCTACGAGCACTAGAACCATTGCTCGTGGTTTGGATATTACTTATGTCACAGTTTGGCAACAATTGAATTGCCCTTATCATTTACAAAGTGCAAGCATTAGGCCCAGCTGATTTCCCACTACACATGCATTTTTGTCAATGGTATCTGCAACGCCTCGCAGAAAATCCACAATTCGGATCCATAGTTTTATTTTCTGATGAGGCGCAATTTACAAAAATTGGAATCTTTAGGGTCATAACAGTCATGTTTGGGACTATCAGCAACGTTCTCCGGTTAATATTTGGGAATGGGTTAATAGTAGAAGTCCGTTTGACTGACTCGTTCGTGCTGCCATCTAATTTAAATGGATATGAATAGTTCAACTTTTTTTCCAACAATCTAACTGACTTTTTGGAAGATGTAACATGGATCCTGCGTAATCGAATTTGGTATCAGTACGATGGCGTGCGAGCTCAGTTCACCCAAGCAATGAGGCGCTATTTACCCTGGGCGCTGGATAGGCAGAGGAGGTTCTGTTCCATGGCTACCTCATTCTCCAGACTTAACATCTTTTTTTTTGAGGGCCACATAAAGAGCCGAGTCCATAAAACTCCTGTAAAAACGGTAGAAGAACTGACATAGAAATTTTTTTAAGCGTGTGAGCTTGTCCAGAACACTCTAGGTATTTTGAGAGAATACGGCAGAACATGGTGCGACGTTGCAACGCTTGTATTAAAGTGGAAGTACGCCATTCTGAACATTTAATGTAAATTTTAGTACTGATAATAATGAAATTGTAAAGGCAAAAAATGAAAAAGAACAAAATATATCTTTAGGGTTGTAAAATTATTACCCCGTCAAAAGCACCCTTTACCATTTTTAAATCAAAATTATTTAAGCACCGGAACTATTTTCAATTGAAAAATAAGTGTGCACAATTGAGTTGCGTTTTTAGTCCGATTTTGTATTAAAATCCTTTTTAACTGTTTGATTTTTAAGTGAATGCATTAACTCGATTAAACTAGGATTATCTCTATAACGTCTAAACTTAGGTCTTTTAAACAAAAGTGCTTGTATGTAAAAATGTCCAGCGATTTTCAATATGGCATTAAAATATAAGAAATTTTTACGGTTGTGAAATTATCACCAAAATTAACCCCCACCCCCACACTACCTATTACGATTATTAAACAAAGATCTTTTTAGCACTAGGTTATTTGGCGTGATACCTAATGGGCGCAGTGGCGGCTCGTGGTAAAATATATTGGAAGGTCAATAACAGATTTAAAAATAGGCATATTTAAAATAAAAAATTGGAAAAATGCTGAATGACACGTTCGTTAAAATTGCACATTACTTTTATAAACGATTTCTCGATACTTAACATTGCTAAAGTGGATAGTCTATCTTGGCCCATGGTGATGCATATAAAAGTAGTTATTCTATTTAAGTTCGAAAAACAACGCTCGCTTTCTACAGTTGTCATTGACAAAGTACACAGTAAAGTTAATATTTTGACGGTTTCAGAAAACGTATCACTTAGGTTACTATTTATAAAAAGTTGAAGCATTAAAATAGGGTCAGAACTTACACGAAAAGCAACACGATCATAAATAACTTGCAGTTCAATTTTTAGTTTTAAGTAATTTATACAAGGAAAGTCTTTTTTAACTAAATTTAAAATATTATCTGGAAAATTATTGTTGTAATTTTAAATTGATTACTATAAAATACTTGGCTGATCAGTAAATGATCACTGAAACCAAAGCGATGGTGCATTTCAGAAATTATTATGTCACAGACCTCCAAAGCTACTCGACGTTTAGAATCTTTATTTTTACGTAGCCGTTTACTAGCATTAAATGAAGTTGAAGGCATTTCTAAAGATAGGTCGTTTAGAATTTTATCGTGAACTGCGTGTATGGAACGTTTAAAGGAGTCTATATATTTTTTTACTGATAAAACATCGATAACAGATTATTGGAGTTCATTAAAAAGTATTTCACAATGGGGCATTATAAGATGAAAGAAGTTCAAGCAAAATAAAAAGCCTTTTAAATCAAAGGCTTTGTTAATTGTGTTGGCATCTTCTTCCATTTCAATTATTTTTTCTATAAATAATAAAATGTCTGCCTGATAAACAAACACAGTTTCTACACAACGTACACTGAAGTACCACCCCGTGGGAGCAGCTTTAGATAAGCGAACTTTAACTAACTCATCAAGAACTGCTGTGCGCTTTGGAGATCGACTAAAGAATGTTGAGAAACCTTGTAAATTTGCAAAGAAAACTTTTACATTTTTATCTTGACCTGCTGCTTTCTGTAATATTAAATTGGATTGGTGGGCCTAACTATGTATAAAATTAGCGGCAGGATAATGCTCTTTAATTTTTTTTTGTACGCCTCCTATTTTTCCACTCATAGTGGACGACTCATCGTAACTTTGCCCAATTAATTTGTCGGGGGTATTATTAATGCCTAGATTTTCTAATTCATGAAGAATTACGTATGTAAGGTGTGAAGCTGTGGTCCGTAAAGGATTTACAAATGTAACAAATCGTTCATAGACAGTGCCAGACAAAATATAACGTATTTTAATAACCATTTGGGTTTTAGTGGAACTGTCAGTTGTTTCGTCTACTTGCACAGCAACATATTTAGCTGACTAAATGTCTTGCTTAATTTGTTCCGGAGCCACAGCCAGCATAGAGTCAAGTACGTCATTTTGAATGGATTTAGATGTTCCTTTAAAGATAGTTGCATTCTGCATATACTCTTCAAAAATTGGATCCAACTCCCCAACAAAATTTATAAGACCTCGAAAAATCCCTGGATTTTCAGACAAAGCCGTTTCATCATGGCCACGTAGTGCCAGCTCGAATGCCTCACAAAATTCTACACAATCTATAATTTTGTTTAAAATATAACGATTTTTGGATATATTTTCATTAAAATCTCTAAGGGATTTTCTATAAGCTGTGTCTAGCTGAGTGTGAATATGAACACTTCTGACCTTAGCATAGTTCACCGAATATTTCATGTAATCTGCAGAGAACGCATGTTTTTTTATTTTTTCTTTTAAGTGTTTTAATTCTTTAACACCGGTTTTACACCATAATGAGTCCGACGAATCCTTAGAAAACAACAAACAAACATAACAGTAAAATGAGTTAGAGACTTCACAACCACATATCCAGTTAGCTAGATCGTACATAGTTTTGCGAAAGTTTCGATGAACCTCTTTATTTTTGTCTTTACTAGTTTATCATATACTAAGTTTTGGCAAAGTGCGACCACTTACCTTGAATTCGGTTATTTTCTGAAAATTAAGTTCGTTAGCATTCTTTAGTTGGTTAATTTTTTGCACTACCGACTTTTTATTCCCTCCACATTCCCAACTCAAACATAGACCACCTTGAAATTGGATATTTTTGCAAAATTAAGTTCGTAAGCACTTTTTAGTTGTTTATTTTTTTGCACCTAGTCACTACCAACATTTTATTTCCTATATATTTCCAACTCACACATAGATCATAAAAATGAAAAAATTACAATTTACAAAAAACAGTATATAAATCAATTTTCTGGATTAAAAATGCCCGAATCAATATCGAGTTAGAATATCGACGGATCTACTGACTAGTAGACGTCGATAAATTAGTACATAATATATCATCCTACAGTCTCTTAGAAAGTGAAAAATCCGTACTGAGTAAGGGTTTTAATTTTGCGATATCTCCTAAGGAAATCCCTAAAGAAGAAATAATAGCTGGAGTGGAAGCTGTCCTTGACTCCTCTGAAGAAACAAAAGCAGAGGAGATTCGACAAGAGGTGGCAAGAATTTTATAATCAAGCAAAACACCAAAACAAAACCTAAATGCCACTGAACAGAGGGCCCTAATAAACCTCCGAAAAAATAAAAACATCATAATCCTTCCAGCAGATAAAGGAAACGCAACTGTGTTTATGAATACTCAAGATTACGTACAAAAAATGCAGGATATCCTACAAGACAATTGTTATTGTCCCTGTTCCAAGGGACCCGACAACGTACCTAGAAAAAACAACTAAAAATAAAATAAAAAGTTCACCAATAAACCCCGAAATTCAACAAAACATCATCCCACGGGAAAAGTCGAGCAGATGTCCTAAACTCTATGGTTTACCAAAAATACACAAACCAGGGGCGCCTATCAGACCTATTGTTAGTGCTGTTAATTCGCCGCTACAAAAACTGGAGAAATACCTTTCTGAAATTATGCAACCAACTGTAGAAAAAGCTGATTCATTTGTAAAAAACTCGGAGCATTTCACTCGAATTATACGAGATATCGTCCTTGAAGAAAACGATATCATAGCAAGCCTAGATGTCAAATCGTTATATCCCAGTATTCCCATCGACGAAGCATTGGACAAGATTGCTATGAACGAGGATTTCCAGGCACATATAATAGAACTCTCGGAGCATTGCCTCAAAAATACTTATTTTTCTTTCAACGGGCAAATGTATAAACAAATGGATGGTGCTCCAATGGGGTCCTCGCTATCACCAGTAGTCGCGAATTTATTTATGATATACTTCGAGAAAGAAGCTCATGAGAAAGCAAATTTAAAACCCAAATTATGGATTCGTTATGTGGATGACATATTTATTATATGGCAACATGGTTATGCAGAGCACGAAAAATTTCTGACTCACGTAAATTCAATCCACCCCAGAATACAATTTACTCTAGAGTTAGAGAAAAACAACAAACTACCATTTTTAGATGTTTTGGTCACAAAACTACATAACGGACATTTCGAATACACCGTGTATAGAAAACCAACACATACAGACAGATATTTAAATGCAAAATCACATCATCACCCAGCACAAATTCAAGCTGTAGCAAATACTCTAATATCTAGATCCGTGCGACTAACTGAAACACAGACGAGACAAAACGAACTTAAGGTAATATCTAGTGCTTTAAAAAAAAATGGCTACACAAGTCGCACCATAGAGAAAGCTATTAATGCACAAGTTTCCCGAACAACGAACAACAAAAAATATGAACCGGGAAAGCAACGAGTAGTCTTACCATATGTAAAAGGCACAACATACAGAATCGGAAGAATTCTGAGGAAACACAACATACAAACAATACACAAGCCACAAACAACTATAGGTAAACTACTCGGAAACCCAAAAGATAAAATCAAACTGGAAAACCACGGAGTGTACAGTATTCCGTGCCAGGACTGTGAAAAGTTGTACGTAGGGCAAACTAACAGGCGAATATCAGCAAGAGTGGAAGAGCATAAACTCAGCATCAGAAATAAACAAACAACTTCAGCTTTATTCCTACATCATCAGGAAACCGGCCATAAAATAAATTTCGATGGGTGTAGGGAGATTGCCAATATAGAACATTATAAGACCAGAATAATCCGAGAAGCCATACAAATTGAGAAGCAAGGTGATTTAAATAAAAGGGACGAATCATTAAAACTACCAACAGTATGGAAGACAATAATCGACAAATCTAAAATCGCAAAAACTCAAGCGCAATTAGCGCAACAACAATAGCACCATCCGGAAAACATAAATAACGACCAACGCCTGCGCAGATATAACCTTCGGCCCCGAGTGGGGGTATAAAAGGAAGCGTCGCAGTCACCAACACTTCAGTCTCTATTCGGACGCGAGAAAGAAAGCTTCGAAAATGTCAAATGTGACTTTGGCGAAACGTCAGCAAAACTGTTCTTTTCAGAATGACAGTAGTGAACGGATGTACACCCGGAATGAAAACACATTGTATTTTTTCATCCGTGAAGGAGTAAAAATCGACACACATATATATATATGTATATATATATATATATATATATATATATATATATATATATATATATATATATATATATATATATATATATATATATATATATATATATATATATATATATATATATATATATATACTAAAAGTTTTCGTTTTTCTTGGGTATTGGTTTAATTAATTAAACTTAATTTCTGCAGCTAGCTCGACGTGTCGTTTCTTTTGTATTTTTGTAGCCACAACAATTAAATTAAACAATTACAGCTTAAAGTAATTAAAATTAAATTATACGTGTACCATACCTTGGAACGACAATATTATTAACAGTAACCTTTTGATAGTTCTGTATATGTTTAACCGATGGGTACATCGGTATATATATATATATATATATATATATATATATATATATATATATATATATATATTATATTTATATAGGTCTAACCGATCGTGCCATCTCACTTTCCCAGAATATCGTCCTGAGATTTTAAAGAAGGTTAAGGAGATTTTAATAAATAACCATTATCCGGAAAAAACATACTACGAGTTTTTTAACAATGAACTCATGTTTTTTATAAAAACTTAAAGAAAGCAACAAAAGAACAAAATGGTACTACTAAATACGTTGCAATGCCCTACACAGACGGTCTATCAGAAAAAATAAATCATATCTTGTCTAAACACGACATAACTGTATGTCATAAAGCACAGAATTTACTAAACTGTCTTTTCACTCCCTTGAAAAGCAAAGTAATAAAAAAAAAGAAATCAAACCTAGTTTACTCAATTCCATGTTTAAATTGCCCAAAAAAGTACATAGGAATGACAACACAATACTTAGATAGTCGATTAAACGGCCACAAATATACAAAAAATGCGTCTACTGCACTCCACAAACACGAACATACAGAAAAACATGAATTCGATTTTAAACAAACCAAAATTTTAGAGCAAGAAACTAATTATCGAAAACTCACAATAAAAGAAATGATACAAATTAAGAAAGAGAAAGATGCCGTCAACGATAAAAAATACATCAATAACTTAAGCCAAATTTATCATAATCTGATATCTAATTAAATTATTCTAAATAAATAAACCACTCCATACATAAAACCCTGTACATTTCAGTAAGATCATAAACCCAAACTCGGTACAGCAATAAAAATCTAAGTAAATATAAAAAATTTGTCTCGTTTTTATCTACCAGAATTCCAGACGTGTCGAAATTATTGCAGTCGCAAACCATTCGTAAAACTGACACGTTTCCAAGGTACGTACTCTGTATAATATTAATTTTGTTTTAAATGTATTTTTGTTTTCATGATCATAGTTTGTTTCAAATGTAATGTTTTTTTAAGTGATTTTTTTTCAATAACCATTTTAACCATTTTAAAATTTAAATACTAACTATACATGTTTTTATTGTAGAAATTAAATTCTTGATAAAGCTCAATATAATGAGCGAAACGTCGATTGAATTATAGTTTTACTTCTCAATAAGTTAACCTATGCCCAATAAAATAATAAAAAATATATATATATATATATATATATATATATATATATATATATATATATATATATATATATATATATATATATATATATATATATATATATATATATATATATATATATATATATATATAAACCAAATGGTATATCAAAAAAACTTGGTCGGGCCGATATCTAAATTTTAATTCCAACCATTCAAATAACCAAAACATAGTTTGATAACAGGATTAACTGACCGCGCAATCGCACTAAACTCTCCAGAATACCGACCAGAAACTCTGGAAAGAGTTAAACAAACGTCAATAGATAACCATTACCCAGAAAAAAATATTCTAAAAATTATTAAACAAAGAACTTATCTGTATTATAATAAAAAGAAAGATCGAATTAAAAACGAAAATCCTAAGTACGTGACACTACCTTACACAAATAATTTATCAGAAAAATTGAAATCCAGTCTTTCAAAACATAACATAACTGTTTGTCACAAAGCCCATAATTTATTAAATTCTCTTTATACCCCATTAAAAAGTTGAGTGCCACAAAAAAAGAAATCAAACTTAGTTTATTCAATTCCGTGTTTGAATTGTTCTAAAAAATATATCGGAATGACGACACAATGCTTAGAAAATAGGAGTTTACTAAAAACACCACAAGTTTACTAAAAATGCCTCTACTGCCCTTCACAAGCATGAACAAACAACAAAACGAGTTAAATTTCAGTGCAACCCAGATTTTAGCACAAGATAAGAATTATCGTAAATTGACATTTAAAAAAATGATAGAAATACAAAGGGAGAATAAAGCAGTTAATGATAAAAAAGATATTTGAGGTTTCAGCCAAATATATTTCAACCTAATTAAATAATCAGAGAGCATTTAAAATTGAAAAATCTAATTTTCGCTGCATACGTTTTAAATAGAAAATAAACTTGCCTCTGTATATCTATAAAAATATTATTTGCTTCACAGCTAGCTAAACTTTAGATAAATTATATTTGCAATTCAGGAAGAAATTCTAATACACCTATGGCAACTCGAGACATTAATAATTAAAAGCATTATTATATATAAGTTATGCTTAAAACCCTTAACGAAGAATTAAAAATATATTTAGGTTTATATGTGTTGCGAGATCTGTATTAATGCACATATAAGCCCCCTTCTATGTTTGCAAAGAAGCAGCTGTTGTTTTAATTTCCACAGAGGGTTTGCAGACCCTTTTTTTTGGTAACGCATTTGTGAAAATCGTTGAATAAAAAGGACGATTTATTTCTGTCGGTATAAATTGCCGAATGTACCAAAAATCGTTACCAACTGAACGTACTGATGATTTTTTAGATTACCCCCATTAGAGAAATTCCGCGTATGGAAAAAAAATCGGCACGCAGTAAAAAGAATTCCTGATGGATAAATTATATCATTTTGTCAACTTTGCGTTGCTAAAGAGTTTGAGAATTCGAATTAATAAAATATCAGACAACGATATACAATTGGTTTATTGCATACATTTTGTAGGAATAGAAGATTAAATTAAACATTACAAAAATACTTACAGGATTGTATTGCGACTAGCAGTGCGAAAATAAAGGCCCACCTTATTCAGTTTTTAACTATCCAACAGTGTATGTGGCAAATCATAAACTAACATAGAGGTAAAAACACAGAAACTTCAAAAAACACCAAATTACTCCCGACCAGTTTAATATCTTTTTTGTAAGTGTAGCTCAAAATATAGTAAAACATATTCCCCCAATCCCAGTAATAATCTCACATGTCTTACACCTACCCCAGAGAAGGATTTGTGGTGACAATACAGGACCAAGTTATTAACACACGAAATTCATCATCAAAGACCGGTTCGTTGAATCAGATAAGTGTCGTCAATGTAGCGAGAGATTAGAAACTATACAGCATATAACAGCTGGCTGCTCTTACCTAGCAAGCACGGACTATCTCTAGCGGCATAACCAGGTATGTAACATCATACACCAGAAGCTTGCCAACAAAAAGGGGTTCCCGAACACCTTGGTGCCCTATTATAAATACCAACCAAGTTCAGTGCTTGAAAATAATGCCTTCAAACTGGATTACGACCGGGCAATTATCACCGACAGACGGGTGGCGAATAATTGGCCTGATTTGGTACTGTTAAATAAGGAAACAGGCCAAATATCCGGAGCTGGCCATCGACATACAGCAGATGTGGCTACTGAATAAGGTTCGTGTGATACCAATCATCGTATTGTCAACTGGACTAGTTCCAAAAACATTAGAACAGAACTTTAAAATCATAGAACTGCATACTCACACATTCATTGACATCCAGAAGGCAGTCCTGCTCAGTCCTTGCCACATAGTGAGAAAATTCTTACAGGACAACACCTAGAACTCATAGAAACCAGCCCACTTCTTTTGATGCATGTATCCGGGATGGGTTTGGAACTCAACATTTGTTGAGAAAGTGATTGTCAGTTTTGATAATAATAATAATAAAAATTTTCTGAATGTTTAGTGTGCGGAAATACATTTTTTGCACCAAAAAAGAAACAAGAAACCCTAAGAACTATCGACCCATAACATGTCTTAATACAATACAATAAGATCCTCACATCGATACTGTCTTACAGAATTTATGGCCATCTAATTGATCAGAATTTGCGGCATGAGGAGCAAAAGTGATGTCGAAGAGGAACGCGGGGATCCAAAGACCAACTCTGTATGAGTAAAATGACATCAATATTCACTAAGAAAAGGAGCAGTAACCTAGGAATGGCTTGAATTGACTATCGAAAAGCCTATGATAGCCTCACCCATTTATGGATATGTGAAGTAATGGATAGGATAAAGGTCTGTCCAGTTATATCGGAATTTATTAAAATGTCTATGAAGTGTTGGAACACTAATGTTTCTCTATTTCAATGGAGGTTAATTTAAAACAAACTGGCTAAGAACTGAAACTAAACAGATGGACAGGAAGGCAAGAAAACAACTAACAATCGGTGGAATCCATCATCCCAGAGCCGATGTCTCCAGACAATACATCAAGACAAAGGAGTGGGGTCGAGGACTCCTTGAGATCGAGTCTGTATTCGAGTCTGAAGTAATAGGTTTGACAGAATATATCACGAGATCTAAAGACAAATACATTAGAATCTTCCAAGAATTATTCAACTGAATTAAAGTATTCATTCGCGAAAGAAAGCAGATTAATAAAATAAAAGTATTTGATACCAGTGGATGAAGACATTCAAGGAAAATTCAAAAAAATTATTGAAAAATCAAAAAGAAATGAACTCAATAAAATGCCTCTGCATAGTCAATCCTTTAAACAACCGGATAGATAAAAAATAGATAAAAACAAGAGTTAAGCATGGTTAAAGCGCTCAGGTTTGAAAGGAGAAACAGAAAGTCTCATAATGGTAGCCCAAGACCAAGCCTTAAATACAAGATATCATCAAAAAAAACCTACTTAAACGAAATGTTAACCCAAAGTGCAGAATGTGTGGTAAAACAGATGAATACATTAGTTGCAGAATAGCTGAGTGCTCAACGCTGGCGCCATCGGAATATTTACATCGACATAATAAAGTTGCAAATTTCATACATTGGACTATCTGTAAAATATATAAGAAGCCTGTTTCGGAGAAGTATTACTTTTATACTGCTGACAGTGTTGTGAACGTCAGCAATGATATTGATGAAGTTACTATTATGTGGAATATACCTGTTATAACCCACCGAACTGTCAGTGCAAACAGGCCAGGCATTATGGTACATGATAAAGTGCACATGACCTGTCTGTTGATTGATGTTTCTATTCCAGAAGATATGAACGTTCCGATGAAAGAGGTTGAGAAAATTAGTAAATATAAGGATCTTGAAATAGAGATAAACCGAATGTGGAACGTCAAATCGAGGATTGTACCAGTGGTGATTGGGAACTGTCAGTAAGGGTATAGATAAGCAGATAAACCTGATACATGGTCAACCATCATGCCTCACACAGCAAAAAATAGCACTTCTGGGCACTGCACATATTAATAGAATTGTTCTTACATAAAAAGTTGAGTTTCTATGATCTATGATTGTTGAAATCTAAACTCATCTAAGAACTCCGAAGATATTCGAGAAGATAAATAAGTAATAATAATATTAATAATAATACCAATTTAAAAGTAAAATAATTGCAAATGAAACCATCGGTAAATTTGCCTTTTCCCACAACTTCTTTCGTAGAGAATTCCACTACACGCAAAACTGAAATAAACTTCAGTTTATAGAATTTGTACAAAGTTCTTACCAAATAATTATTATATAAACTCTGTTATCTGTTCGCAGAGGAATTCTGTAAGGGGGAAGTTGTGGATAAAGGTGAATTTGCCTATGTTTCTACACTTGTTGTAGGTAAACTTGTAAGCAAATATAGTTCGTTGTACGTTTTTTAAAGATTCTTGTTCTTCTTCAGTGTCAAGTTTTTAACTAAATCCCGACTTTGAAGGCCAAATGTGTTTATGGAACTAAAAAAAGAAAATCACATATAATGGCGGAGAGTTTGATAAAAAATTATATGTTCTCAGTTTAGTATGGATAACCACTGTTCGCTAACATTTATGAAAAAATCGGCAAATTAGCTTTTATCCGGAACTTTTCTCGTAAGGGACTCTACCACACACATATAACACAATTTAAATATACATATAGTTATTTGGTAACTGTATACATAGCTTTATACACATTATATAAATATTAATATGTATCACACACACACAAATAATATTTTTAACATTTTACTACTAGTCACCATTTTGTTCCACCATATTGGATTTTTATCAAAACGTTATCATGTCATATTCACACGACCCTTATTTTTTACCAAGATTTGAAGTCAATCGGATAAGTAGTTTTTTAGCTATGCTGCGAACAGGTAGACTGAAAAGACAAACCGAAGGAATTGAGAAAGCATGTCTTTCGGCATCACTCTGAAACGTGAAGATCTGAAAAAACATCGGAGGGTAATTTTGAAATTTTTTCCGTCTCTCCCTAGCACCTTCCCTGTTGTGGCAGAGTTTTGGACAAATTTCTCGGCTGCCTTTGAAGATAACGGTATCAAACCTAGTTTATCTGTAATCAGTAGGACGCAATTGATGTAATTCATACAATTAATATACAGGATGTTACATTAAAGAAACCAAGTTGATGTTGTTTCAGAAAAGCGAAAGATTCTGTTTATCTGCAAAATATTGTACAATTTGAAGAAACTGTTGTATTAAATTTTTTATCTATAAAATTACGAAGGTTAGGGGTTGGGGGTACATTTATAACCAAAAACAAGTTAAGATATTCGCCTTGATCCGGCTTAATATGTTAATAATCGGTAAATGCATTTTATCAAAAAAACTAAAACATGAGAAAAACTACTTCGTTCTACTCCATATATAAAAATAAATCAAGTGATATAGATGCTCCTATCGGGCAGGATACACAATAGTCGGTAGAATTTGAATTATGACTAAATTGATTATTAATTAGAATTATATAAGTTGCTATTGATCATTTGCAAAATTTAACAGTTTTACAGTAGTCACTTTTAAACTTTAAAATGCACTAGGTACCGAAATATTGTACCGTACTCAAGAGCCTCAAACAAAACCTTAAACCGTTTAAAAAGACATTTGTCGAAAAAGATTTTTTTATCAAAGATTTTATTTATCACACAAAACCCCATATCGATATTAAAAATTAAAAGTTATTCCAAAATTATTTTGATAGCTGTTATATTAGATTTTTTCTTTTAAATTTTCAAAGATTATCTTTAATGTCGAAACCTTGAGAGGTGCGCAAATGCCAAAATGTTGTACATCATAATTAATTATTTAGATATTAAAAGTATTAAATTTTTAAATTGTATTTTATGGGTATTGAAAATTATGCAAGAATGTTAAAAATATAAAAAACAATTACAATTTAGATCAGTAAAGAGTATTAAATTGAAATAAAAAATGTATTCAATATAGAAGACAGCTAGTTTCGTTCTTATAGTGTCTAAAAAACAAAGATAAAAACAATATAAAATTTTGTTAAAACTTCCATCGCAAAGACAGATAAAAAAATAATAAAGAAGTAAATTATATAAACCTCATAAAATTATCTTTTTAATTCTTTGATATTTTTCGTAACTCCATTACGGCTTTTTTGTAACAAAATTTATAGAAAACCGCAATTTAAAGAAAATGTACAGTTTATTTTATAAATTTATTATATTTGACGCCAATTTGCATTATTACAGCGAAATGACGTTGACGTGTGTCACATTTATACAAAATAATAATTTCTTTATATTTCAATTTACAAATGTGTGGCTGGCTCCTGTCAGTGAATCCACGTTTGCTTTCTATGATTTTCAACAACTTTTCTACATCTTTTAACTTGGTTAAACTGGTCTGCTGATGAAGCCTAATAAAACTGAAACACGTGTAGCGCGGTTACCAAACTTCACACCTTTTTTTTGCGGACATGCCCACGATTTATTTTTCCTTTCTTTTTTAAGAATTTATCCCCACGATCATCTTTCTCTTTTGATTTATCACCTTGGGCTTGGATGTCATGGCAGGTGTTTAAGGTAACCTCCGTAGAGATGTCAGAAATTGACCCTAAATTTTGGGTTTTTCTGGCCGGATTGAGAAATGTGTGGCTGGCTCCTGTCCGTGAATCCACGTTTGTTTTTTAAAATTTTCAACAACTTTCCTACATCTTTGTATCTTGGGCTTGGACGTAACGGCAGGTGGCACCTCCGTAGAGACGTCAGAAATTGACCCTAAATTTTGGGATTTTCTGGCCGAATTTACAAATGTGTGTTACATCTTTTAACTTAGTTAAACTGCTCTGCTGATGAAGTCTAATAAGACTGAAACACGTGTAGCGAGGTTACCAAACTTCACACCTTTCTTTTTGCGGACATGCCCACGATTTATTTTTCCTTTCTTTTTTAAGAATTCATCCGCACAATCATCTTTCTCGTTTTATATAGATATATATATATATATATATATATATATATATATATATATATATATATATACGTATATATATATAGATATCTGTATAAAACGAGAAAGATGATTGTGCGGATGAATTCTTAAAAAAGAAAGAAAAATAAATCGTATTTATATATATATATATATATATATATATATATATATATATATATATATATATATATATATATATTAAATTTTACTTACTTTCAGACATTGTCAAATATTTTTTACAATCCGCGCTAAAAGAAACGATTATAAAAAAACTTTATTGCTTAGTTTCGGTTGACCGATTTTTACTTCTACAGATATGCCCTGAAATGAAAACAACTTCCCTCTCTAATGCAAACAGTATGTATTCTATGATCTCCTGCGAAATACAAGCGGGTTCCGCTTTATGTAAAGCATTAAATGTATTTAAATCGAATTGAAAATGTATTGAAAGGTACTGAAAGGTATTTAAATGTATTTAAAATGTATTGAAAGGTATTAAATGATAAATTCAAGTATTTAAAAAGAAATAAGGCATATTAAAAAAATTAAATAAGTATCTATTTAAAGTGTATTTAAGAGTGAGGTGTACACCATATTGAAAAATATGCACACCCCTCGCCGAAACCGCAAATCGATATTTTAAACCGTTTAAAAGTGACACTATAACTAATTTTGACAGCTGCCAAATTAAAATTTTGAGTAAAAGTTATCAATAATCCTTTCTATTCTCTAATACCACAAATCGATATTTTAAACCGCTAAAAAGTTAGACGGGAACCAATTGTGACAGCTGTTTAATTACATACAAATTCCCAATAAAGTATCAGGGGAAATTAAAATAATTGCGAGACTTAAGTGATGATGTTCTACCTAGCAGATATTTATGGACAAGGTCATTCCTAGCTTGCTTGCTGCCATGTGCAACCTTTTTGTCTTCCCCTTTAATGCCAAAAATTTGGGTTTTTCTGGCCGGATTGAGAAATGTGTGGCTGGCTCCTGTCCGTGAATCCACGTTTGTTTTTTAAAATTTTCAACAACTTTCCTACATCTTTGTATCTTGGGCTTGGACGTAACGGCAGGTGGCACCTCCGTAGAGACGTCAGAAATTGACCCTAAATTTTGGGATTTTCTGGCCGAATTTACAAATGTGTGTTACATCTTTTAACTTAGTTAAACTGCTCTGCTGATATCTAATAAGACTGAAACACGTGTAGCGAGGTTATATACATGCCCACGATTTATTTTTCCTATATATATATATATATATATATATATATATATATATATATATATATATATATATATATATATATATATATATATACGTATATATATATAGATATCTGTATAAAACGAGAAAGATGATTGTGCGGATGAATTCTTAAAAAAGAAAGAAAAATAAATCGTATTTAATATATATATATATATATATATATATATATATATATATATATATATATATAAATTTTACTTACTTTCAGACATTGTCAAATATTTTTTACAATCCGCGCTAAAAGAAAAGATTATAAAAAAACTTTATTGCTTAGTTTCGGTTGACCGATTTTTACTTCTACAGATATGCCCTGAAATGAAAACAACTTCCCTCTCTAATGCAAACAGTATGTATTCTATGATCTCCTGCGAAATACAAGCGGGTTCCGCTTTATGTAAAGCATTAAATGTATTTAAATCGAATTGAAAATGTATTGAAAGGTACTGAAAGGTATTTAAATGTATTTAAAATGTATTGAAAGGTATTAAATGATAAATTCAAGTATTTAAAAAGAAATAAGGCATATTAAAAAAATTAAATAAGTATCTATTTAAAGTGTATTTAAGAGTGAGGTGTACACCATATTGAAAAATATGCACACCCCTCGCCGAAACCGCAAATCGATATTTTAAACCGTTTAAAAGTGACACTATAACTAATTTTGACAGCTGCCAAATTAAAATTTTGAGTAAAAGTTATCAATAATCCTTTCTATTCTCTAATACCACAAATCGATATTTTAAACCGCTAAAAAGTTAGACGGGAACCAATTGTGACAGCTGTTTAATTACATACAAATTCCCAATAAAGTATGGCTAAAACTATTTCGCGGTTTGAAAATCAGGGGAAATTAAAATAATTGCGAGACTTAAGTGATGATGTTCCTGACAAGTATACCTAGCAGATATTTATGGACAAGGTCATTCCTAGCTTGCTTGCTGCCATGTGCAACCTTTTTGTCTTCCCCTTTAATGCCAAAAATCAGGTTTCTAACTAATTAATATGAAAGGACATATAAATGTTGGTGAGCTCTAAAACGATATAACTTTAATGTAAACTCTAAGTATTTTTAAAAGGATGTTATATTAGAAATAAGATATATATATATTTAATTACAGACTGTTGATATTCAATGTGACTGTAAACTTCAATGCAAATTGTAAGATATATATTTAGTTACAAACTGTTGATATTGGCCTGGAGTTTTCCTGAAAAACTGTCCATCAAAGGCAAAATTAATTTTTTTTATAAATTTGATTTGTAAATAATAACAACACCGTAATTGTTTTTGAGTATCCTTTGCATAGTTTTCATTTAAACGACAATTTTGCAAATGGTAAAAAAATGATATCTAAAACAGACCGGACCTAGCGCTTGTAACCAATGAAATTTAAATTGTAAATTAGTTAGGTGAATAAAATGAATGCAGTTATGCAGTAGCTTGCAAAAGAAAATTACAGAATAACAACATGGCCTAAGGCCAGTTCAGTCGACCGAAATCTGCTGATCAGCGAAACGCGGGAAAAATGCAATTTAAAAAGTGCGAGTTAAAAAAAATTGCAACTTTTCCAGCTTGAAAACATTTACTAGAAAGGACTGACTCCACACAATTGGTGTATTATAAACCTAAGGCCGCACAAAAGCTATATAGAGATTATGGGATAAGAAACTTGCGCGCCAACTCTCTGCATTTTAGTATTATAAAGCTGTATTATCTATATGTGCAATCCGGTATAAACTGACGATATTCAATTAAATGCAACTTTGGATTGAATAATATGTCAAAGATACTAAACAGGTTGGCCTAGGTGATAACAACAGAGTTGGCATTGGCGTTACTCTTAGAAATCATATATAATTTAACACGTGGAAGCCTGTTATTAAAGGTAAATTACCAAGTATTTTATTTATTTTTAATTTCAGAAAATTTTAAAAGTTGGGTTATATTTGTGATCATAAATTCAAATAAGAGACCATGGTTCTTGGGATTAAACAGTGTCAAATTGAAATTTCTATCCGACGTTTTGCCTTCGATTGCACGAGGCATCTTCAGGGATCTTTACTCTACGAGATCTGAACACTGAATGAGCTCGGAGAGATTCAGGCTTTTGTACCCGACTTGTGCTCGCCGAACCGTGGCATTGTGTTAAGATCGGTTTCCACGTTAAATGTGGATCCTAACCTGTATCTCTAGTGTAGTTCTTTGTATGTTTAAAAAGTTCAATAAACTCTCTTATTTTTCGTTTAAAAAATCCTGGAACTGAGACTAGAAACTTGGTTTCTTTTAAATTTATAATATAACCAGTGGTATGGTGGTGTGCAGCTACAGCACAAAACAATTTGTTTCTTTTTAATACATTGTTCATTCAAGTCTAGTGAATATTGAGCGTCCTGTTTCTCCCACGTACAAAGTTTATATACTCCTTCTGTTTGAAAAGGTACAGCATCTTTCTGGTATCGCAAGTATTGTCCAATCTTCTTATGTCTATTGTAGATTGTACGTATGTTGGGCTGCCGAAGTGTACGGAAGAACAACACTACCTAACGGTGGCTCCTTATCATTTTCCTTTCGCGGAGTTAGATTACTATATCTTTTAATTGAACGTGTAATATCTTTAGTGCAATAGCCATTCCCTCTTAGAGCATCGGTCAGTTTCGATGTTTCCCGTGTTAGAGAATTTTGATCAGAAATCGAAATGGCTCTAAGTACTAACGAGTTAATAACATATTTCTTTTGTGCTGAATGGTGATGGGAATTTGCATTTAAATATCTATTTGTATGCGTCGGTTTTCTGTACATAGAATGTTGTATAGTATCATTTTCCTTCCTTTGACCAAACAATATATAGAAAGAGAATCGGCCGATTACATGCAATTTCTATTGTGAATTGAATAATATGATGTTGTTAATTAAGGTGGTTCAGAAATATGAGGAGATTTTCCTGCCCCTGAGGCCAAACAACAAAAGTATCATCTACATATCTGAACCAATGTTTTGATTTTAGTGGAGGGGATGTTAAAGCAATATCCTCAAAGGCCTCCATAAAGATATTTGCTACCACAGATAATAGAGGAGATCCTATAGCCGCCTCTGAGGTTGGTTCATAAAAAAATCCTTGCAAAATGAAATAAGTAGATGTAAGACAAGCGTTCACTACGTCTATTAAGTTACTATCAAGATTGTTATGTTCCAATCATATGCGCAATTGTACATAAACATGAAAGACAAGGGAGTATAGTTCTAATATTAAGCATGAAAAGCAAGTGCATGGTTCCAGATTGGAACAGACTTATGACTAATTTAATAAGGGTAAAAAATGAATATTGTTAACAAATAATAACCTCATTTATCCCTACAACTATAGGATACATTTATCGCAGTCCTACATGTATTAAATAAATACATATTGCGTCATATATCCTAATATTTATTTATATATTCGAGTTAATGATCAGAAAAAACTGGCCGCTGTCAATTCGATATCACTAACGTTGTGTGGGAGCCGTATGTGGTCCCTTGCTTACGTAAGCAATACTGATGATCATTAATGATGTTAACGCCTAAAGACATTTAAGGGATTATTGATAAATGATTCCTGTCGATACAATTAGAAGTTAGACCTCAATTCATTACCTGGATTGAAGTTTATATCAAGTTAAATTGATTTTGTAGTTAAGGATAATGGGAAACGTAGACCTATCTATTTATAGAACCACTTGAAATTCGAGTATGTCTAACTTCATATTTTTTTTTCTAGGTATTTTGTGTTAGTAATTACATTTTTCCGTGTTTAGTAATTAGGCATATTTAAAGCAGATTTTGAAAGGAGTTATTTTAAATAATACTAAGGCACTTAATACTATTAGAATTTTTACATTTTGGTTTTCTATACTAAAAATATAAGAAAAAGTTTTTCCGTACGCGTCACACAAATCTAGAGATTCCCACACAAACAGCTACAACTTTCTATGACATACTAGGGCCATAATAACTGCTGGGATAATTATATTAATAGGATCACATTATCCCATTAAACTGCGCTAATAAATACGGCAGGCTTTTTTTATAACTTTTATTTAACTTCACTTGTGGTCGGTTTGTCCTATCGATTCTGAACTACTCCAGCATGAAACCTGGATTACTATATAGATTTTCAATATCAATAGAATACTCTGACGTCCAAAATGTGTAAAACCATTATTAACATTAAAAATTACATAAAAGCTATAATGTTAAAATTCGATACTGTTTGCTCCACTTATGAGATGATAATTAAATCTGTTAAGTATTGGATAAAAATCGAAAACACACCGCCTTGAGCTGCACTATTTACTTTTTACAAAAATTATAATACACTACTACATTGGCGATATTATAATTTAATGATTGAATAAATACCGTCTTTAGTTCAAATTTCCACGTAAATATACTACTGACGCTGGGCGGTTGGTTAGAGCCTCTCTATTGTCTTAGACAGACTAACGGACTGTCTCGAGTCCGCATGCGATACAGCGCGGTTTGGTTCATTGGTTAGACAGGGATAGTCTAGAGGGATTTACATTCCTGAATTACAATGCAGCGAATATTTTCCGCGAATTACATGCCAACTACCTCCAATGTAGCGACACACTTCCAGGAGTGCTGAATAAACAGATTTTACCTATATATATAATCGACATCCAAAACATCATAATCATTATAGTTAAGACCTTAGTTAAGTTAACATATCTGTAACGTTCTCGAAATAAATTGTTTTTTAAAAACATAATTTTCGGTCGCTGTCATTTAATTCGCGTCAATTCGCCAATACTGACGTCACAGAATTTAGAACATATTAAATAAGAAATTGGTAAATGGGTGGTTGAACAATTACATTCTTACCAGTATTTCAGGTGGCAGGTTTTTATGTATCGTAAATTATATAACATAAATATTACGTCAAAATTGAATATAGTTAGTTTTCTTTCTGTCTTTGATCCCGCTTTAGGTTTTAGAAAGCGACATGTGTGAATAATCGGTTTGCGTTTGTATTCTTGTTAGTAAATACTGATTTTAGATGGTATTTTTACTATCTGCATTTAATATAAGCCGCACCTTTCATCAATTCGCCAATACTGACGTCACATACTTTAGAACATATTAAATAAGAAATTGGTAAATGGGTGGTTGAACAATTACATTTTTACCAGTATTTCAGTTGGCCGGTTTTTATGTATCGTAAATTATATAACATAAATATTACGTCAAAATTGAATATAGTTGGTTTTCTTCCTGTCTTTGATCCCGTTTTAAGTTTTAGAAAGCGACAGGTTTGGATAATCGGTTTGCGTTTGTATTCTTGTTAGTAAATACTGATTTTAGATATTATTTTTACTATCTGCATTTATCATAAGCCGTACCTTTCAGTTACTATAATATTTTGGCCAAGCCGCACTATGGTACGAGGAAGCGATGTTCATCTCATAAATGTTTTTTTTTGTTCAAAATCGAAAAAAGTGGAATTACATATCGCAATCAAAATTTGATATTTGAAATCTGCCTGTATATTTATTAAACGAGTCTAAAATTTTGGCCAGAAATAACATTCTCCGAATATCGCAGCGAATTAACTTCCGCCGATTTTTTTTTTAACAAACTGCAAAACTGATTACACAAGTATATTATATTATTTAAAAGCTTATTCTTTGGGCTATTCAAATAGTTAGAGCCTAATAAGAATTTCTTTCTCTTTTTAAACTTTGTAGGAAATTTTAAATCAGTTCGCTGTTTTCCGCTATTGACTGTCAAACTGCAAGTCCTACAGAATCGCAGCAATCAAAAAGGCATGCTATTTAGTTATTCTTGGTAAAGCCTACGTGACTGTATAGTATATTAATCTTCTGCAAATACCCTATAATTTAAAGTAACGTAACGCACAGAAAGAAAAATTGGTAATCCTGTTAATCCTCTAGATATTAACTGGTTTTAAAAAGTATACGCGTGTCAGATATCTGACTGAGGTAAAAAAGTATTTTACTCGAGTTTAAAATAAAACATTGATTTTTACAGCCACTGGGGAGTCAGGTGTTAGTTAATGTAGAAAAGTTGGGGCTATAACATGCCTAAAAATAATTATAATCGATAAATAAACAAAAAAGTTATAACGCTTCAAATTAATAATAATAATAATAAATAGCCTTTATTTAAAAAATTCATATAAAAAATTGACAATGATTATTATAGCATGGGTGGCGAGATCCAGCATAGCTACTCATCTAACCATCTATGGAGAGATACATTTAGCTAGAATTTAAATAACCTACACTAAAATTAGTATTACAAAATTAGATACAGTGTCAATATATAATGTAAAATACATATCAAAGAATATGAAACTAGAAAAAAAAGCATATTCTACAAAAAGTTCCAAGGAGTTGCGATCAACTGCGCTCCAGCAAGAAACAAGCCAACTAATAAGTTAAGAGAAAATAAAAACATAGAGATTAAAAAGTAAATAACAATAAATAAATGTACGTGAATATTAAGAAAATCAATGCAAAATTAAAAAAAATCTCAATTAGTTAGAGATTTAATATAGGATTTTAATTTACATTTAAATGTTTCAACACTTGAGCATTTTTTTATATCAGTGAGAATGGAATTAAAATCGTCAGCATATTGGTGTGATTTTAGGTATTTTAAGAAAGAAGCAAAATCCGAAGTATATAATGAAAATAGCAAAGGGCACAATATGCTGCCTTGAGGCACACCACAACTTAAAGTTAAGGTATCAGAGACAGAACTACCCAACATTACTTGTTGCCGCCTATTTAGACGAAAGTTTTTAAGATAATTAACAGCAGCTATATCCAAGCCATAATAGTGAAGTTTGCTACATAAGATACCATGATCTAATGTATCAAAAGCCTTACTGAAATCTAGTAAGAGCAGACTAGTTTCTTTTCCATCATCAGTAGCTCTGATGATGTCATCAGTGACTTTTAAGAGGGCAGTTGTTGTACTATGTTGTGCACGGAAACCAGACTGAGTTGAAGGAATAATGTTATTATGTAAAGCATAATCATTTAACTGTTCGTATATAATTTTTTCTAAAATATAATAAAAAAAAATAGAGAAAGCTGGTAATAAACTAATAGGCCTGAAATGAGACAATTCTGACGAATTTTTATTTTTGGCAACAGGTAAAACATTCGCCATTTTCCACTGCGTAGGAAATTTGCCACTTGTGATTGACAGGTTTATAATATGAGTTATATGAGGCAATAAATGGGGTATAATTAATGAGATATTTTTGCGATCTAAGCCATCATCGCCATGCGCATTAGAGCGCAACTCAAATATAATTTTTTCGACCATAGCAGGGTTTATTTTGGAGATTATAAAACTGGCAGGAGCGTTATTGAAAGTTGAAGTTTTGCAACGACCAAGAAACATGTCATAGAGAGGTAGAAAATTAACTTGAGGTATACTCTGTATAAAGTAGTTATTAAAGTCCTTTGGAGTGCCAATCTCTCTCGCATCAGTATTAGTAGCAGGATTTATATTTAGCCATCCTAAAGTCCGCCAAAAACTTTTAGGGTCTAACCTAAATTGATGATTTAGGTACGCTTTTTTTTCATTACGTATAGACATAGTGACAAAATTTCTTAGTTGCTTGTATTCCCTCCAACTCTCATCAGTTTTGACCCTTTTATATTGTGAGCTTTGCTTCTTAAGCGCATCATATACTTGATATTAGGGGTAATCCAGGGTGCAGGAGGTTTAGTCAAACGTGAAGTTTTGTAAAGTGTATGTCAATTAAATAATTCATTTACTGCCCCAGTAAAAAAGCTGAGCATTTCCTCAACGTCATTAAGTGAGTACAAAAAATCCCAGTTAAAGCTGAATAAATCAGCAATTAAAATGTCATAATTAAATTGAGAATAATCACGATACTCAACTAAACAATGATCCGATATGTCATCCATACGAAATACCTCCGGAGCATGAACAGGATGAAGCGAAGAAGTAACAATAATATGTAAAAGTGAGCTACCATTTCTAGCAACGCGAGTAGGACGAATAATAACCTGATGCAACCCATACTTGGTTAACAAATTATTTAATGTTACAAAACATACAAAAATTCGGTTCCAAATAAATTTAAAGATGGGTTCTTACAGTTTACAAATTTGAGCCAACAATCATTATTTTTTAAGAATTTATCGGTAACACGACGACTTTTCCTCCATCTCTTGGACATGTGTATGCAAACTTTCGTAAATATTCACTTAGATTGTTTCTTTCATTTGTTTTCATAATACCTAGTGTAAGTTTCTTCAGTATTACACCTAACAGCTCTTTAATTTAGATATGTAAACAAACCATAGTTAGTTTGCAAGTCATCCTTTTTAGTCAATAAATAAGTGAAATTAGACAGCAAAATTGATTAAAACACAAATCAAATCGACAACAAGTTAACTACAGTGACAACCGAATTTTTTGTATATATTTCCCAAAATAGCGCCAAGTAGCGAATGATTTATTTATTATTATTTTAAGGAGTTTTTGACCATAATAAGTGATATACAGTGTGATCCGCTTTTCATAAGTACACCCTTGTATCTCCGGAATTGGTGACCAGATTAGTTTAAAATGTTGGTGGTATGTATAGAAATGTGATTGTCTTGACATACTCAGCTTTTACATGGCTCATTGGAGTGCGAACCTAGTTAGAAAAAAAGGTGTCGAATTTTTCATAAAAATATTAGGGATTTTTTTTATGAAAATGTTGATCATGAAACATCAAGAATCCCTTTAAACCAAACTTTAACAAAATATTTCATTGGCTTTCGGAGATACGAGCTTTCAACAAATGCATTTTTATACATTTCAAAACTAAAATTCTCGTAAACTATTGCCTCTATCAAATTAAATCAAAAACGTTATAGTTCTTCAAACTTCTGTTATTGTGTTTGTTAATAATGTCTTATCATTAAATTACAGGGGCGTGCGGTGAAATTTAAGAAAGAAGCAATTTTTAGAAAGTTACCTATTTGTAATGTAATTCGAATCTTCGATCATTTTTTGCAAATTCGTCAATGACGTCATCATCAAAACGTCGATGCTCCGACATATTTTGGAGAAGTTTATTTTCAATGGACAACAGCGATGTATGAAAAAGTATCTCCTGCCCCGTTGAATTTCTCACGAAATTTTTTCTACGTTTAAGTGTTGAAAAATTGCGTTCTACTGATGAACTTATGGCAGGTATTGTCATTACTAATTCATACAATCTCGACACTTCAGTGTAGGCATCTTCCAGCTCCTTGTCTTTTAAAAATTGCATTAGTTCCTTAGCGTTATTTGTTGCGCTAATGTCATCAGTTTCGTAAATCACTTTTAGTTCAGATCGCAGTAACACTCGGTCGAAGAACTGGCCATAATGAAGAAGAAGAGATTTAAACACATCTTCTGGAAAAGTTTTTCCTTTAAATGAATCAAAATTGCAGAGTTCGAGGAATTTAAAATCATTTAAACCGTTAAATCTATAGTTTATTTGTTGCTGAATTTGATCGATTATTTCATAAAAGAGGCGTCTGTATGATGTTTGAACATCTCCCACCTTGTCTGTTCGAAGACGCTTGGCTTGTGGCTATACATTTAACGTCATCGTTTTCTCCCAAAATAGGTCAAAGTCAAAACATGGACTTAAAATCATCCATTTTCTTTAGGCAAAAAGCAATATCATTTGTTTTAGTTTGTAATATATTAAAAACATTGTCCGAGAATGGGAATATTTCTGAAAATATTTTCAACAAATAATTAAAATTCCCACGTTTCGTTATTTTCTATTATATTCTCAAATAGTTCAATCAGTGATTCACGATTTTCAGATACTGTTAACACAAGTCTTCCATTATAGTTCCACCTAGTAGGAGGCACTTTGGGCGATCGTTTGTGGACAATGCAGTCCTAAGCTTATGTACGTTCTTTTGACTCGGAAAAAAAGTAGCCATGCCACTTAAAGTAACGAAAAATACTTTACACTCTTTAATGTGATTGATGGACTGAGATAAAACTAAATTTAATTTATGAGCAAAACAATGGACAAACACAGCACTTGCGAAAGTTTCTCGAACTTTAGCTTGCAGATCCCTTAATTGTCCTGCCATCACTGCAGCTCCATCATAGATTTGAGCAACTAATTGTTTCTCTCCATTAATTTATTTAGTAACGTTATAAACTACGGTATATAATGCATCTGCTGTACGATTTTCGGACACATTCTTAAAACCTAAAAATCGATCTTGAATACTTCCGTCTGTTTTAACATAGCGTATTACTATAGATAATTGGCCAAAATTAGTGATATCAGTTGTTTCGTCCAGAACAATAGCAATGAACCGCGCCTCGCCAATCTCCTCCTTAATTCTTTTTAGAATAATGGTTGCAACAGCGGAAATTGAATCATTCTGGATTCGAATCGACGTTCCACGAAAAACGCTAGACTGTTCTAAATTATTTTTTAAGCAATCATCATATTTAGCCATTAAACTAAGTAAATCTTGAAAATTTCCTCTATTTGAAGAAATCCGTGTTTCTCATGACCTGTAAATCCCAATTCGTGCTGTCCGAGAAAACAAACAACATCGATAAGTCTTCTTAATATTTGCCTATTTTTATCGACTAGTTCATTGTGTTGGCGGTGACTAATTTCCAACTGTTCATTAAGGGCGTGTTCAATTCTGGTTTTGCCGAAGACTTTTTCTTTTATGATAGCCTGTAAATGCGCTTTGGACATAATGTGTCTTTTTACAGCTTTATGGAAATCGTTTAAATCGGAAAAACCAGTTTCATTCCAGAGACCTTTTTCATTTTCAAAGAGTAAAGGTGGCCAACAAAATAATTTACTTATATTTTCACATCCTGTTAGCCATTTAAATTGTTCGAATTGTTTTTCCGGATAAAAATGTTTAATACAGTTTTTCATTTTTGTGGTTAAATTTTTCATAGGCGGTTTTGCTCTTCCTTTGGAAATTATTTGAAGCTTATCAGCGAAGTTTAATGTTCAAAATCTTTTTATTATTAAGACACACACCACACATTCACACACACTCTTCTTACTAAATTCTCCAACATTTTCAACCTTACTACCGACAGCCAAAGTTGACGGTATTTGCATATCCACGTCCGTATTATTGTCTTCCATATAGCACCATGCACGACGCGACGTACGTATCACACAACACACGGCTAGCCGTTCAAACAAAGAACCTACTTCAACGATAGCTTCCGCCCCCACTTAAAGCACGCGACTGAAATGCAAAAATTGCAAACAGCCGGTGGAAAGTTCAATAACCTCTGGCTCGATTCACAGGAAATCAAGCATACAGGACTTGGCTGCAGAGAAGCTAGCGGCCCGCATAGGTTCTATTCGATTTTCTATTGTGGCTGGGTCGGAGTCAAGGCCGCATTTATTATGGGCTTGATAATTAAGATAATATTTTAGCATTTTTAATAAAAACTAAATTAATGGTTTCCTATTTCAAAAATTACATTTTAGAAGATGTTTTGTAATTTTTTTTTTTTGGGGAAGCACTGCTTCCCTTGCTTCCATGGATTGCACGCTCCTATTAAATTATCAGTTAATGTCTTAGAGCAATTTTCTTACCCAAATCCAATAAACATTGTAAAAATAAATAAATAATTGTAAAATAATGTTTTTTAGTAAAGGCAAAGGTTTACGAGAATTTTGCCTTTGAAAAAAAAATGCAACTTCAATCGAGTTGCATTATTTTTTACTTGATGGTAATTGATTATACACAAGTACAAATAAACAAATGATAAAGATAAATATAAACTAACAGTTATGAACCCACAAGTCTTTAAATTATACTCATTTGTAAACTTACATACAAATAATATGCCTATTAGACCTATTGTTTCATACGTAACAGCACCAGCTGTCCACATTTCAAACAAATTAATTTAAATTTTAAATACATTTTGTAACCTTACTCCTAAATATAATATGAAAAATACTTTTCGATTAGTTGATAATATTTAAAACATAGTCATTCCTAAAAATGCATTTTTTGTCTCGTTCGATGTGCTGAATCTGTTTCCCAGTGTCCCCTCCCATAGAAACAATTAAGTTAAGAAATTTTGTTAAATAAAAACAATGTAAATCCAGTCATTAAAACGATATTCTGGAAACATTATCACTGTGTTTAGATCAGAACTACTTTGAGTTCAACGGATAAGTATATCTGAGTGAGGAAGGTTTGATAATGGGGGTCCACTGAGTCATATTTTAGCAGATTTTTTTTTTGGATAATTTGGAGTCGTTGATGACGTGACAGACACCCTTTAAGAAAAAACATAATTTATTGGTATAGATACGTAGATGATATATTAGCTTGTTTTACGGGTACATAAAGACAATTGCAAGTTTTCCTAGAATACATCAATAACCTAAACAAAAATATTAAATTTACAATCGAATTATAACAAGAAAATAAATCCATGAATTTTTTAGATTTAACTATAACTAACATAAATCAAAAATACGAATTTAAAATCTTCCGCAAACCATCATATACTGATATTACTATAAACAACTATTCTAACCACACACAAAATTGCTGCTTTTAATAGTTTTGTACGTCGCCTAATTAATATACCCCAGATAACTACAACTTGAAATTAAATGTAATTAGACAGATTGTAGTAAATAATGACTATAATCCCAACATAATAGACAAAATAGTCAATAAGAAATAGAATAGAAAAGCAATTAACTTTTTCCCTAATAACGAATCCAACGACAATTGTAATTTCAACATTTTTACATCGACAGGAAAAAAACACTCCTAATAGCAACGTATTTTCTGAAACATACTACTAAAGTAGCCAATAAAACTAACCACACTCTAAGACAGCCATGTCAAACTCAAAGTCACTGGTGGGCTAAAAGCATGAAGACCATCGACTAGGTGAGCCGCAAAAACTTATCTTAAAGAAGGCAAACTACTGAAAATCTTGAGAAAAAGTAATATTATAGGACAAGTCTGTTTATTAAATTTCCAATTAAAAGGACATTACAAAAAACTACAAACATTAAATTATTTTGCCAGATATTTGACATCTTTTGTTTTTAATGTTGTCTACTTGTGGCGCGAATTTATCGGCGGAAATAACTTTTAAAATTGCGTCCAAGTGTGCGTCCGTCAATCGCGATCTTGCGGGAGATTTGTTTCCTTTCATCAAAGAAAATAGTTGTTCACACTTATAGGTACTTCCAAACATTGACAGGATTTTACAAGCAAATTTTCTCATTTCTTGGTATTGAACTGGCAAGTACTTATAAAATTCGAATGTACCAACACCATCAATTTTTTGTTTTAAATGGGTCTGACACTGAATCTCATTGACTTCCATTTGCAAGTGAGGGGGAACTTTATCAATATCGATAGTGAAAAGATCAGTAAATAGAGAAAAATGATAGTCCTGGCTCTTAAAATCCTGAAAACGCTTCTCAAATTCTGCCAGAAGGCTTCTCATTTTCTCTGAATATATTTTGCATGATATTGGGACACTTGTGCTTTCCTGATATGCCTTACAAGTCAGAAAATGTGACAGATTATCCTCTGCTAACTGTTTTTCCCACAACATCATCTTACACTTGAAAGCTTTCACATGATCATGCATATCTGTAATAACTTGACGTGGTCCTTGCAATTTCGCATTTAATTCCGACAAGTGTTTTGTGATATCTACCATAAATGAAAGATCTTGTAAAAAAGGTACATCGCATAATAAGCTGACATCTTCTCCTTTTGTTTCCATGAAAAAGCGTATTTCTTGAGTTTCCAAAACCGGTCGAGTACCATAGGACACGAAAGCCATAGCACCTTTGCATTATATGGTAAACCAGTGTACTCACTTTCTAAATTACGTAAAAATGCAAAAAACTGTCGCTGATTAAGGCCTCGAGACCTGTTTGAAAGTTATAATTTTTTTCACTGACTTTAAAACACTTTCCAACTTGATCACTTTTGAGCATAAAACTTCTTGGTGGATTATACAATGAATATGATGAAAATCTAGGTTGTCACTGCCCGTTTCTCTGATCTTTGTCTGTAAGATTTTAACGAAGCCATTTTTTACTTCAGTCATTGAAGGAGCTCCGTTGCAAGAACACAGTTTTGACAAATCTAAATTGTACTTTTGCAGAAGTCCATAAACAGCATTGAAAATATCCTTCCCAGTTGTTGTATCATGCAATGGTACTTATTCCAGTAATTCTTCATACACATTGATATCTGTATCAACAGCACAAAGAAAAACAGCGAGTTGCGCCACACCACACACATTCGTACTTTCGTCACAAGCGATAGAAAATGCAATAAAAGAGTCTGATTTTTTTTTATCTGAGCACTTATATTGGCAGCCATCTCAGTAACTCTTTCAGCGACAGTATTCAGGTACAAGGATATATTTTGAAATGCCTTCACGCTCCCGGGACTTACAATTTTCGCGGCCTTTACAAGGTACTCTTTTATAAATTCACCTTCAACAAATGGTTTTGAGTGTTTCGAGATCAACTCCGGCAGTAGGTAGCACGCTTGAAGAACAGATTCATTTTCTTGCTTTGGACCTGTAGACATAAGCTGCTGATCTTTCAACCGTGATTTTAACTTTTCAATGTGGGCAATTCTATGCATTTTTTTAACGCAAGATGAAAATGAGTCGTACATTAACCAATATATAATAACGGGATTTGGTAAATTGTTATTACTAATTAATGATGATATATATAACGTAAGTGAAAAATTTGTGAGAAAATTGTTGGTCAAATTTAATAATATAAATTATTAGGGTTTTGATAGTACTTTAGTCTGATTTTAGTTTTTCAGTTTCGAACTGAAACTTAAAATTAAATATTTCTTAGGGAAGATTTTCGTGTACTGTATATATAGATAAATTATAAAAGAAATTATGCAAATTAACAACTTCTAATTTAAAAATTCTTTTTTGTATTTTATATTATTTTTATACTTTAGCATTAATCAAATAATATATTGTTACATTTTTGAATATTCTAAAACTATTATAAATAAGTTAGGTGAAGTGGGTTTTTAGATTCGGAGGCTATTTTCTTAAAATAAACCGGCTCTTAACAGCAAAGTTCCTTTAAAATGCGAAAGTATCTTGTGTATCTTCATATACATTTTAAATTCCCTTGTGAGGTTGAAAGTATTGTAGTCATGAAGAAATTACCCTCCGAGACCTTGAAAAGCAGGTATTTGGTTTTTATACAAAACTTCAAAGTTCCCGCACTACACAATAGAAACTACCGCCATGGAAATCGGTATATTTTATAAAATATTGTACCATCTTTGCTTAACAAAAAAATTCGTATTGGCAAAACTTTTAAATTTGCGGAATACATAAATACTAAAGCCGATTACATTTTCCTTTTAGAGTATATTTAAATCGTATATAAAATACATCAGAAAAATATTTTTCTTTTTCAATTAAAATAGTAATGATCAATCCGTATCCGAAAAAATACATCAAAGCATATAATTAACGTAAATGTTTCTTTAGAAAGGTTTATACGACGAGTTATTTATTTAATTTTCTCAGTCCCTGAGCTTCGCGGGAGCGACATTAGATGAAAATTCTAGGATAAAATGATATTTTATTTTATATTTTCAGCTTTAATGTATCTTCTACAAATAAACCTTCAGCCAGAATATTACTTGTATATGAGCATGCATATTTATTTTTTTTACATTTACTTTGCTCGTGGAATATGAGAAAATAAAAAAAAGGTTAAAAGCAGCATAATTGAAAATTTGTTTCCCAAATTATTCTTTGACTTAGTAGTATTAGTAGGAAGAAACTTTAATGCTTTTTAAGGATAAGGAAACGCCTTAACTTTTCACAATGCCAACGTTTCAAATTTAATAAAATAAAAAAAATACAAAACACTGTAGGTCTGACAACCGAAAAATGAAATACCAACTCTCAGAAAGAACACTTTCGTGGTCTTCCTGGTAGCCTGGAGGTGTTCGGTTTGTTTGATCTAACGATCTTCGGGAGCCTGTCATCTGCCATTCTGTCGACATCTCTTTCTGTCAAGTAAGGTGTCCCCTGTGATTGACCGTAGTATCCTCATTTTGGTTGTTCTTAGGATTGTCTTGGTAGTTGCCGTGTCCGCTTTGGTTTCCCCTGCGTCATTTTGGGTCTGATACAAGTTTTGTATATTTTAACTTTGCTCTGTGTTTTCATGTATTTGTTTCTCCATATGATTTCCCCTAAAAATCCAGAGATCATAGTGGCTTTGGTTGTTTGATCTTTTAACTCTTCTTTAATATTCCTATCCCTACCCAGGTAGCACTAAAGTAGCTGCAACTGTTTCCACTACTACTCTTTAAGGGTTTTTACGTATTTTTTACTATTAATCCTATATATCAACAAACACTTTGGGTTACACGTTTTTAACTATTATATATGTATTTGTTACTGCGAATAATAGTTTATGGTAAATTTACAAGTAAAGTAATTATATAATAACTACTGCCAAGTAACTACTTAAGGAATTGACTCCAAGATCGTTATTTCTTTTCCATTATATAATAGTAATTATTCAAAGTTAGTGTTTCTAGTCTGTTTACTAAACTACAACTTTTAAGTATCAGTATCTTCTTGAACTTTGCAGATACTACTCCATTACTTTAAAATGTACTCCTATAACGTATTACTATAATGTAAAACGAGTCGTTGCAGAGTAGAAAAATTTATCGTCTACTGCTACTTTAAACTGGCTATTACCAATCGTGATTCTTCTGTTGCAACTTAGAAGTAAGAATTACAGTAATTATTTACTACAAGTAAACTATTACCTCTTGTACTCGAGGTTCCGGAGATAGGGGGCACTGGTTCGAGATTCGGTTTGAGTTTATAAGGGCAGTGGCAACAATAGAGTACCCAATTTTTGATTGGTTTGGCCATATTGCTGCTAAAATCGTTTTACTTTTCGCCTACGTGGGTTTCTTATGAGGTTTGTTGTTTGAGTGTCTCATTTTATTAGTTTTTGTGATTATTAGAATGAATATTGACTCAAACAAAAAGTTCTCAGCCATTGGCCATATGTAGAAATGTATTTAAGCCTGCTTCACCTGTTTTTTGCTTGTAATTATAAAGTGTTTGTGATGAATGTGTAAATGACTATGACCGTAAATGTCTTTAGTTTAAGTTTTCTCCAAGAAAAGTTATTAAATATTGCACATTATTATATTTTGGAATTATTTTGCTGTAAAAGACAATACTGTTTCATGTCTTAGTGTATGTTTTATTTTATTCAGCACCTCAATTTGAGGTAGAAGCTCTCTAAGATTAGCATAAAAGAAACTTTATTTTGTAGGCCTTGTTCAGTATATATTACATTACTAAATTCACTTGGCAGACAACTCTCATTAATCGCTTGCACAAACATTGTTATTTGTTAAAAATCTAAATGAAAACTTTGATTTAGATAGTTCGAATAGATTAAAGTAAAACATTAACATAACCCTGCATTTACAACTGACGCTGACAGAAGTTGTCAATATAAAAGTAGATTAATTTAGTCATATTTTGCGAAAAACTAACAATAATATGGGTGCCCCCATTGAAACCTTTAGAAATTTTGCATCAATTTGGTGGGTAGGCTTCTATTGTCGCCACTGTCCTTCTAAAGTCATTGTAATTAGGTATACTGCTATTAATTAGTTGTGTATGTGTTGTGTTATCGTCTATGAGTAACAAGTTAAAATGGTTCACAATGGCTTCACATACTATAAGAAAATAAAGTAGCTATCGTCACTCAGCCTTATTTTATAGAAAATTAAAAAATCATCACAACTTGGTTATGTCATACCTGAACAAAACAACCTAAAGCGGTAACTTAAGGAAACAAAAAAATAAAAACGAAACAAAGGGTTATGGTTATGATAAATGGCAGAATTATAATAGTAACTCAAGTACCGCAACTTTTCGCATGCTGTGACACAACGCATTAAATTTTAAAGAACCGACGGAATGTTCCCAAATCGTAACCGCTTGGTAATAATATACAGTATATGTTTAATAAGAACTTTGTAGACAGTGTTCAAGACTTCAGTGTAATTGGGTATAAGTGAGAGTTGCGTATTTAAAGAATCCAAAACTATAAAAGCGTATGGGAGCAGTCGTAGACACTTGATTTTAAGTAATTTCCTCAATAAAGAAATGCAGCCAACCTAAAAATAAAAGTCAAATAGAACGCCATTGTTTATTTTCATCTCCCCTATAAATATTTATCTATGATGTTTGTTTTTGTGAGTATAAAGATTAAAAATGCATACAAATTAAACATTTTTGAGATTTAAATTGGCCTATATATGTGACCAAAATGTAATGAAAATTAACGAATTTTAAAGGCGCGTAATTTTTTTACGACTACCATCACCATATTCACCAGACAAATTGCGTGCGTTTTAATTTGAGGTCCTTAGCATAGCCAGAAAACTAAGTGAAACGCATGTATTCTACTTTAAATACCAATAACGTATTCTATACGCTTTGCACTATATTCTCAATTTGAGTTTTTGTAGTTGCCATAACTATCTTGTTTGTATTAAAACGAACCATACATATTTTTAAAACGGATTAAATAAAGACTGAAATAAGAAAATGACGAATAGGGTAAATTACTACGTAGTCTCAGCTTAAACAGAAAGTAGCGACATCAAGTTCCGGTTACTTCAATGAAAATACTTGTGATAAAAGTGACATATCCATGACTAAAAGTGCTACTTGGGTAGTAATATTTATTCCCAGATATTTGACTTTCATGAGTTGATTCAGTGTCCTATTATATATAGGCAGCTTGCACCTTCTTGATTCTTTGGATATCGTAAGCGATTCGGTCTTCTGGACAGAGATAATCATGTTGAAGTTTTTAGCAATATTCTCAAACTTATACAGGAGATCTTCATGCTCTGATATAATAAATGCGTCATCGGCATAGTAAACTATTTTCATGGCTTCCTTTCCCATTCTGTATCCAGCTGTCTTGACTTCGTTAATCAATTCGTCCATGATAAGGTTGAAGAGAATCGGGCTGAGGCTATCTCCTTGTCTTATTCCGCTTGCCATCGGTATTTCTTTTGTTGTTTCGTTTCCTACTTTTATTGTTGTTTTGTTATTTGTATTAAGCTCTTTAACAACTGATATAGTATCAGAATTGACCTTTCTATTTTTCAATAGTCTTAATACATCTTTAAGTCTCACTCTGTCAAACTCTTACATAAGGTCTACAAAACACATAAATGCCGGTTTGTTATATTCGAGTGCTTTTTTTGCTATTTGGCGGAGTATGAATATTGCATGCATGGTTGATCTGTTTTGTCTGAAACCTTGTTGTTCTTTACTTATTCCGGTGTGTCTGATTTCCGTAGCCATGATTTTAGTCAAAAGCTTCAAGACTGTGCTAAGAAGAGTAATTCCTCGATAATTCTTGGGATCAGCTTTCTAAAGTAAGAATTTTATTGTGAAAGGTGGTAAATTCTTCCATCAGTGTATCATTTGCTATGCCGTCTCGTCCTGGTGATTTTCGGTTTTTAAACTTTCGAGCATTTTGCAGGATTGTTTCTTTGCTGATATTAAAAATATATGTACTACTGGGTGCGTCGTCAATGTTCCGCGAATCTTCATTATTCTCTTCATCTGTGTTTTCGTATAGATTCTTAAAGTGTTCTTCCTATTTCTCAGGTTTTATCCTGGTGATCTGAACGCATTCATTAATTGGTATTTTCAGATCAGTTCTGAGTCATAAAACTTATATTCAGGGAATAAGGTCCCACAAAAACTTTCGGATAAATTCTGAATTGAACCATAACTTATAATAACACAGTGACTAATAAAATTTTATTTACCCGGAACTTCCCTTGTTGTGAATCTTTCCTTTTATTAGAAATAGTAAAGTGTGACCCAATGTTCCACACATGGTCATTTAGTCACACATATTAAGGCATTTTTAATGGAGGCCATTTTGTTTCACCGCACTGGATTCATACCAATGTGTCAGCAGTTTCTAGTTATGCCACACTTAATTTTTGGGCATAATGGAATAAGTAGTTGTTACATTGACTTTTTTAACGCCATTTTGTTTAGTCATGTTGAATTCGAACGGGTTTATCCTGCATAGTTTGAATTCAATTGAATAAGAAGATTTTTTTACGTTGACTTTTTAGACGTTTGCCATCTTAAATTCGTATCACAATTTTACCAGTCTATATCACACTTTATGCTTGCACAAAATTTGAAATTAATCTAATAAGTAGTTTTTCAGGCTGATTTCTTAATTAAATTAGGGCGCCATTTTGTTTTGCTATCTTAGATTTGTAACAAAATGTTACAAGTTCATTCCTATGTAACACTTGATTTTCTTGCAACATTTAAGGTAAATTGGATATCTAAATTTTAGGAATACATTTTTTAATATTTAACGAGGCCGCTATTTTGTCCGGCCATATTGGATATTATTACGAGGTCATCCTCAGATTTGACCAAAATTTAAAGTCAACCGGGTAAGTAGCTTTTTTGCTATACCGCGAACTGACAGACAGGGAAACTCTAAAACGTGAACATATCTAAAACTTGGGATTTTTTACGATTACAAACATTTTATTTGTTCCGCCATATTGAATTCGTACCACAATTTTACCAGTTCATCTCTACAACACAATATTTGAAAGCATTCAATTGATTAGTTTCTTCAGGCCGAAATCTTATTCGCAATCTTGGTTTCGTACCACATTTTTACCATTCTGTGCAAAATTTGAGGTAAATTGGAGAAATAGTTGCCGCTAATAACGGCAACCTAAAAAATAAAAATTATTGGTCGTTATGAAGGTGTGGCCGTAATTGCCAGGTAACCGCTAATATGTGTAGGTATGTATATTATATAAAAATGTATATAAATACGAGTATAATAGGTCTGCTTAAATGTTTTAATCTAATTATTCTATTATCGAAATAACTACATATTTAAAAAATTTCTAAAAATTATTAACGTACATGTCACTTTTTGATTGCTTTGGGTTTTTTAAACTTTGTTTTAAAAATTTCACGTTTTATTAAAGTTCCTATGTAACACCTGATTTTTGGCAAAAATTGAGGTAAATTGGATTAGTTTTTAGTAATACATTTTTTAATGTGCTATTTTGTTCCGCCATATTAGATTTTATTACGAGGTCATCCTCACATTTGACCAAAATTTAGGTAGTAGGGTAGCTTTTCAGCTATGCCGCGAATGACAGGCAGACAGACCAATGGAATTGAGAAAATATATTTCGTGGAATCTAGGGACGCTAAAAGATGTAAACCTGGAATTTTTTATGATTACAAACAATTTATTTGGCCTCCATTTTCAATTCGTACCACAGTTTTACCAGTTCATATCTATACCAAAATTAATTTTTGTACAGCGATTGATCAATTTAGTAGCTTCTTCAGGCTGACATTTTAAATATTAAGTCGTCATTTTATTTCGGCATCTCCACGATTTTACCATTATGTGCAAAATTTGAGGTAAAGTGGAAAAGTAGTTGCTAATTGCTATTAAAGGCCACTCAAAAAATAAAAAATATTGGTAACCGTTATTGTTTGCAGGTATATATATTATATAAAAAATTAAATATAGTGTGATAGTTCTGTTTAATTTTTTTCATCTAATTATTCTATTAACCACTAACTACATATTATAAAGTTTTTTTAAATATATTTACATACATGTCAGTTTTTGATTGCTTTAGGTTTTTTGTTTTAAAAATTTCACGTTTTATTGAAGTTTGAGAAATATCTGTTACCAGTTCATCATGGTTATATTAAATAATAAATAGTTTTGCATAACTCTTAATTTTGCATACAAACTTTTTTAAACACGCAATTTGATCTTTAAATTTAAGAGGTATTTCGTCTTTTTCGTAAAAACTCGTATCTTCTTGAATAATCCTAGAGAATCTGGCCAAATCTCCTAACTTGGGAAATTTTCGTTTCTGCTCCAAATTAGCACCTTCTTGAAATATTTTCTTTAAATCACTTTAAATTTTCATAATATCGTTTTCCTACGACGCATGTTAGTGCGGAAAATTATTTTTTGCCGCACTAGTGCTTAAACCCGGTTAAAAGAAAGAACCAATTTCTCATCTAGATTTGTAATTCTTTAATATCCTAAAAAAAATCAAAAATACATCCATTATTTATATTATAATTTTGACTTACATCATAATATAATCTCATAGCAGTCCAGGTAGCTTAATGCTAAGTAACCTTAGTTAGAACTGTTTCAACAATAGTGTTAATAGACAAGTCTGCGATGACACCAAAAAGCAATAACAACAACTTATGCGTCTCTGCGTGATTTAGTTTCCTTAGTTATTTGTAATTTTATGCTTTTAAAAGATAGTTTCGCTACTGAACATGCAAGATATAGACGAAGATGTAATTTCCGAAAGTGTTTTGGAAGAAGTTGCAGTAGTCAGCTTACAGGTATTTCTCGCAAAATCCCGCCATAGGTATGAAAAAGAACACAAAGTTTTTACACAATGGTGCGAAAAGAAACAGGTAAAATCTCTCAAAGAAGAAGTATTTCCAGCCTATGGTCAATTTTTCTGCACTTTGGTCAATTTTTGTAAAATGCCTGATTGAAAAACTCATATTTCCAGAACATTTGTAATTGTTTGAGATGCAGTTCACCTTCAGCTTTATATGAAATATGTAGCTCTACGTCCTACAGCTTATCGTCGTTTTTTTGTACACTACAAACAGGGAAAATGCACAATTCAATGTGTGGGGCTTAATACATTTCTGAAGATACCACCCAATATTGCCGGATACGTGGATTGCCAGATCCTGAAATGTACACGGGTCACAGTTTTCGCCGATCTTCCGCCACAATGTTAGCTAATTCAGGAGAAAATATAACTAATATCAAGAGGCATGGCGGATGGAAATCCACTTCCGTGGCAGAAGGCTATTTGGAAGACTCAATAGAGAACAGAAAACAAATTGCAAATAAACTTTTTACCGAAAAAAAAGTTGAAGGTGAAGCTGTTTAATTTCAATTAGCAAGTAGTAAAACTTATAATAAACATTGTTTAGAACTGACATCTCTTCTAAATGTAAACAATCCGAATAACTGTAAATTCATTATAAACGTTATAACCAACAATATAAATAATTGTTTAATAAAATAATAATTTAAAAATATGTTATTTTTATTTGTGAATAAATGTAACATGTATGGGCGTTTTGTGACTATTTTTGAAAGTTGCTAAAAGTAAATGCAGCATAGGAATTATGAGAATCACATTTGACATTTATGATCAAATCTAATCTGAAGTAATCAATTCTAATAAATAAAAATTTAAAATACTTCATTTCACCCTCCTCACTGAACTGCATTTGCTAATACATAGGTACGTAATTTGTGCACGCTCCTAGGAAAAATTATGTATCTAAGTCGTGTCGAAAGTGATACTTTTCAGCACGCGACTGCAGTTTACCGAACTATTTAGCTAGAGCTAGTTAGGTAAATAACTATTATTTGGGTTTTTCAGACACCAAACTTTTGCGAATTAAATGCAAACTGTTCACTTTCCGCGATGAATTTTGTCTGTCAGTGAATCGTTTTAACGACATAATTAAATTATGTACGAACACTATGGTAACTCTACAATAGTAAGCTAAAGACAATATGTATATAGTCCATTCAGATATAGAAAGTGAACACCTGACTCCTAAACTAGTATAATTTGCGATTAAATACCGTAAATTTGTTGAAAAAGGTGCGGAGCGGAAATAATTATCTTGTGTTTGAAATGTAACCAAACTATGGTGTTACTAGTATATAAATAGTTTTATTTATACATTAATAATTAACTGTTTAATTTTATTAAAAACGTGATTATACGACTGCTATGCTTTTATACTTGTCAAACACAATTTGCCCATTTACTTACAGGAATTTCTAATACCTTACTTTTGATAAGATTTAATACCCTGTCATTTTAAATAGGTGAAATATTATTCCAAAGAATTCTGGATTTTAGTTCGTCTTATATATGCTCGATTGTGTTTAATATGCAAAGATATGGTGGAAGTCTTAATACCGAATGCAATAAACTTTATAATGCATAATCGTTGGATACATACTCTTTTCTTATGTTAAAACACTTTAGCACTTGATAAATTGATTTTTTGTTTATTCTTCGTGAAAATGAATGTCATTATCACACATATAGTTTTGAATTTTGGCTTTTGTATCTTTCCAACATTTATTTTATTTTATTTAACTGCCTACTCTGCTAGCGTTGTCGTTTACAATAACGCTATTTGGAGAGATATTGGGAGCCAATTTACGTTTGAACCAATTTTCGAATAAGTCTGACGTTGTATCCTCATGATAATCGACGCAAGAGTCTTTAGTAATTCTGGATGACAAAGAAGGAGCATTTGGAACCCATCTTTAGATCCTGCATGCAAACTAGTAATTCTCTTGTATCGGTTTGATGGAGTTTTCGTTTTACATTTATCGCTGGAATCAACCCAACCTTTTGAAGGAGTATCGTTAGTATCATACCAAGTCTCATTCAAATAAATGATTGACCTATTTTGATTTCGGTACTCTTTTTTGGTCAAGAAGTCCAAATGCCATTCCTGCAGCCTCCTGTTTCTTATTGAATTTTTTTAAAATTTAAAATTAAATCTATTAATACATTTCTAGATAGTAGTTCGACCACATTTAATTCCAGTTTCATCTTTTTCGAGTTTCGGTAGTAAATTATCCAATGTGGGCACATTTTGTTCTTCGTAAAGCTCGTAGATTTGCAATGGGAAGAAACGTCGGGAGAAACACTCCGTTCACACCATGGGCGCGACATATTTGCCATTCAGAAACTATTTTAACACAAAAATAAAAACTACTTTTTACTAGATTTTGTGCAAGAAATGAGTGTGATATAGAGATGAATTGGTAAGATTGTGGTACGAATACAAGATTGCGTAATAATATAGCGGCCAAATAAAATGTTTGTTATCGCGAAAAATCATCCACTCAGGATTTTACAGATCATCATATTTTAGGGTCCAAAAAACGTGTTTTCTCAATTCCGTCAGTTCGCGGCATACCTAAGAAACTACTTACCCGAATGACTTTGGTCGAAAATTGGGAGTCATATGGGATTGACTTGGTAATATTTGGATAATCCAATATGGCGGAAGAAGATGGTGGCCTAGTTATCAAAAAAATTATTACTAAAAACTAATTATCCAATCTACCAAATTTTTCACAAAAAGTTGGTACGAATCCAAGGTCGCAAAACAAAATGGCGACTTAATAAAATATTTCAAGAAACACTTGAAAGTATTACTAATTAGACTAATATCAAATTTGTACAAGAATTAAGTCTGATAGAGATAAACTGGTAAAATTTTAGTACAATTCGAGATGACGGAACAAAATGGCCACCAAACAAAAACATCTAGGTAAAAAATTCACTTCAGATTTTTCACAAAAATTAGATGTAACATAGTGATAAGGTGGTAAAATATTGGCACGAATCCAATATGCTGGGACAAAATGGCGGCCAATGAAAAGACAGTATATATATATATATATATATATATATATATATATATGTGTGTTACTAAATGATTACATGCGGAACTAAACTGGAGTACACTTCATTGTTTCTAATAAAAGGACTGATTCATAACGAAGGAAGCTCCGGATAAAGGAAAATTACCAAGGTGTGCTATCCTAATAAATATTTTCTCAAGTTCTGGACTAGAAAGTAGAGGACTCGGTAGTGGAAAAGCATGGGTGGCTGCACCTCTAATATATACATATGCGGTGCGATAATACTTTTGAGACAAGAAATTTTAAGTCCTAAGACTGGAGCCTGTGGTGGAAGATAGATCAAAATACAAGAGTTCTAACCACACTACACCACAACTTGTTACATTCTGGACCCGCGTTTGGCTAACCAAGTTAGCATCATCAGCAGATGATATAAACTAAAGGAACTTATCCTAACCGAGAATATTTATAGGTAAACGTGGTCTCACTTGGCTGCATCCGACTGCACCGTTGTCAAGTAAACAATAGAAGGGACTATAGGGAATAGGCCCTCTGTCTTTATTTAGTGCTTGCTTTCCATATTTAACTATTTCTATACTCTCAAATGCATCCAATAATCTATTATTAGATGCATTTTTAATCAACTTAAGATTATTTATTGCTATTTGGTGATTGTTTTCCAAAGCATGTTGAGCAACGCTTGACTTTTCTGTTCTTCCGTATCTTAAATGTGCCATGTGCTCTTTAAAATGAATGTTTATTAAGCGTTTAGTTTGTCCAACATATTTTAGATCGCAGTCATTACAGCTAATTTCATAGATGCCACTCCTCTCCTTAAAGTCGACTTTGTCTTTAGGGTTTCCAAGGAGATTTTTCAAACTGTTCTCCGTTTTGTAGGCTACTCTAAAACCTACGTTTTTAAATATTTTTTCTAGACCTTCCGTATATCTGGTATCATATATGATTACTATGAACTTATTGGGAGCCTCAGGTGCTTGAAGAGTAGTGGCATCTTTTAACATTTTCTTATGCTTATGTCTATTTGCTAATTTATGTACAAAATTATCATTATATCCTAACCTGTGAGTTAAGAAATGAAATGCTGCCATTTTGTGTTGATGTTAATGTTCATTTAAAAGAAGGTGAAATTTTAATATCTTTTGGGTGTAAGCTCATTGTTTCCTAGTGTACCCATACCACTAGCTTTAGAGTACCTAAAGGAACTACTTGAAATCAATAATTTGAAGAAAGAAATTATTGATGAATATTTGCTTCTCACAAAATTATGTATGAATAAATTTTTTTTTCAGTTCAACAATAAATATTATAAACAACTTGAGGGAACTGCGATGGGCAATTGCTTATCTCCGTTCCTTGCAAATTTATTTATGGGTAGATTAGAAACCCAATTCAAAAAAGAACTCAAGGGTGTGGTACAGATACGTAGACTATATTTTTTTAGTTTTGATACTAAAACAGAAATTTTGGACATTTTCTTAGAAACATTAAACAATAAATATCCTTCCATTAATTTTACGTACGAAAAGGAGAACAATGGGCAATTACCTTTTCTCGACACGTTAGTTATTAGAAATAACGATAAATTAGAATTTGAAATTTATAGGAAATTTACCAATACTGATAGGTATATAACATCCGACTCATTTCATTGCTGTCAACACAAAATGGCAGCATTTCATTTCTTAACTCACAGGTTAGTCAACTTTCCGTTAAGTAAAGAACTTTTTAACAATGAAATGAACCGAATTAAAAAATAGCTAAAAGTAATGGATATAATGATAATTTTGTACATAAATTAGTAAATAGACATAAGCATAAGAAAATGTTAAAAGATGCCACTACTCTTCAAGCACCTGAGGCTCCCAAAAGTAATCCCATATGATTCCAGTTATACGGGAGGTCTAGAAAAAGTATTTAAAAACGTAGGTTTTAGAGTAGCCTACAAAACGGAGAATAGTTTGAAAAATCTCCTTCGAAACCCTAAAGACAAAGTCGACTTGAAGGAGAGGAGTGGCATGTATGAAATTAGCTGTAATGACTGCGATCTAAAATATGTTGGGCAAACTAAACGCTCCATAAACTTTAGTTTTAAAGAACCCATGGCACATTTAAAATACGAAAGAACAGAAAAGTCAAGCGTTGCTCAACATGCTTTGGAAAACAATCACCAAATAGGAATAAATAATCTTAAGTTGATTAAAAATGTATCTAATAATAAATTATTGGATGCATTTGGCAGTATAGAAATAGTTAAATGTGGAGAGAAAGCACTAAATAAAGACAGAGGGCCTATTCCTTATAGTTTCCTCTATTGTTTACTTGACAACGATGCACTCGGGTGCAGCCAAGTGTACCACATTTACCTATAAATATTCTCGGTTAAGTTCCTTTAGTTTATATCATCTGGTGATGATGCTAACTTGGTTAGCGAAGTGCGCGTCCAGAACGTAACAAGTTCTGGTGTAGTGTGGTTAGAACTCTTGTATTTTGATCAAACAAGAAATATTATAAAATCTGGGTCGTAGATAAAATTTAAATAATTAATGTTTCTTAAAATGTGCTGTGAAAATGTTGTGTTGTGTAAGGAATTATTAAATTCTTCTTCTGCATTCCTGGATACTAATCCTGTTGATGTTTCTTTGAAAATTGAGTACAGAACCCACATAAATAATGGAGTGGAATAATGGTTATTTCTGACGTTTCAAACTATTGTTGGTATGGAGTACACAGAGTGTCCCAGAATATGTGAGCAATCTCTCGGATTTGGGTAGTTTTTGAAAAAAAGGATATAAGTTTATATAAACTTTTTTCCTAATGAGCGCCTTAACAGAGATACAGGATGTCAAAGTAAAGTTTTTAGTTTTGTTTTACGTGAATAACTTTTAAGATAATCGTGATATTTGAATGAAATTTTGTGTCTGGGGGTTCTTTGATATGAGAAATTCAGATTTGTTGTTACTATTTTTCTGACTTGTAGGGGTGCAATCTACACGTTTTTTGTTTTTCTTTTTAAATGATCCTTACTTTTTTGTACGCGCTTGTAATACTTTTTTGGTAAAAAAAAATAGATTTCTCTATCATTTTTATGTCAAAAAGGTATTCCTGTTAGAAGCCGCTACGAGCAATCGTTCTCGTTATTGGGAATAATAATTTTCTAGGTATTTTAGCGATAAAGAATCGACGAAAACTGTTTTGCAAGAAGTTGTCTAAAAATTTCCAAATAGCTCAGGCGTTCTGCTATAAAAAAAATAACTCTTGTTCGATATGTATTAAATGAAACGCTTTCGTGAAAAAGTATTTTTTGTTTAAAGTGTATGAAATGCTGTCTAATGTCACTGTATCAGTTAAGAATACCGTCAGGCTGTTGAAATACGTAGATCCTTCTACAAGTGTTCGGAAATTGGCGGCCGAGTTTGATTCCACAAAATCGACTGTTTTCAGGATGTTTAAAGAGCAAAGTTTACATCCTTATCACCTTGAGAAAGTCCATGCGCTTCTTCTTGAAGATTTTCCTCGAAGGATGGAATTTTTAAATTGGGTTCTCGAACAGACCAGAAATTATGGAAATTTTATTGGTTCAGCTCTCTTCAAGAACGAAGCTAGATTTTCAAAAAACGGTATCATAAATTCTCATAATTTACATGTATGGGCAGATGAAAATTCCTACTGTGCTACTATAGTCACACATCAGCAGCACCAATTTGAACCCATGTATGGGCTGGAATATGGGCTGGAATCATTGGTCAGCATTTGATTGGATCATTGGTTTAATCAAGAAGTTTGAATGGAAATGCGCCGGAACCTATTTTACTCTAGCAGACCGAGAACTCCCAAATACGACTTTTGAAAATCGTTGGATAGAAGTGGTTGGCCTCCTCCATCACTAGACTTTGTTCCCTTTATTTCTCGAGAACGGTTACTCGTAGCAACTTTTAACAATAATACCTTTTTGACGTAACAATGATAGATAAACGTATTTTTGCATTTAAAAAAGTATTAAAAGCGCATTCAAAAAAGTTATGACCTTTCAAAATAAAAATTAAAAAGTGTAGATTGCGCCCCCTATAAGTCAGAGAAATACTAACATCAAATTTGAATTTCTCATATCAAAAAACCCCCAGATACGAATTTCCATTCAAATATTACAAGTATCTTAAAAGTTACTCACATATAACAAAAACAAAAATTTCGCTTTGACACCCTGTATCTCGTTTAAGGAGTACCTCCATTAGGGAAAAAGGTTATATGAACGTATACCCTTTTTTTCACAGAATTCCTAAATCTTAGAGATTGCCGACATATTCTGGGAAACCCTCTATATCAGACCGACAAAGCATCACTTGGGTTTAGACAGTGCCACAATAATGTTTCTTTTCAACGTTTAGGCTTCGATTAAACAAGACAAAAATATTCACTCCTTGAGATCAGTACAATTCTTAGTGTTTTAGGGAAATAAATAAACATTTAATTTTTAGTTATTCTTTGAAAAACAAATATAAAAACGCACTAGAGAAAAGATTCTGGTAGGTTTAATTCACAACAATTAAGATTAAAGTATTAAGTTCTTATTTCACTCTTCGTATCTCGAAGCAGAGCATTTGGGAATATATGTCTTTTTAAATTATTTTCTTATTTTCCTTCTAAAATTTCCCACTATTGTATACGCATAAACCTGGTATCGTCATATCAGGTTTTTGCTGTTCTGTAAAGGAAAATCCTATGGCTTTAAATATTTTAACCGAGTTGCCGAACAATCTGCATAACTCCTTTTAAAGGGTCAGAATTTCTTAGAAAATCTGATTTAAGTAGGTATAAAAAGTAAATTAATGCTCGGAGTCTAGAAAAGAATAGCTCCATTGAAAATTTGACATCGTACAGAATACAAAATGTGACAGTTATAAAATGAAATTTACATCAGATTCCTTTCTCATTACACTAATTGGTTGATTTTGAAAGATATCTTTCAGGAAGTTTACAAGTCTTTTATTTATTGTGTGATTAGTGTGTCTTTCATAATATATTCAGAGTAGCGAATCACTTTGTACATAATTTTTTTACATGATGACTTCATGCTGATGTAAAGCAATATGTAGACTTGTCAATAAATTACAAAACCCGGCAGTACAAATTTTCATATTTTCTAAATAGTAGTTAATTTTAAAGGCCTAATTTTTAGTGAAGTAAATTAAGTTAAAGATTTCCTAAGTTTTATGTATCGTTAAGATTGGCTCGAATACATCCTATACCAAAAAGCATAATTGATTTTTTTACTATAAATAGATAAGTAAATACTGGTGCCCATAAATAACGCAAAAGAAATTACCACAAAATAAACTAATTTTTCTATTTTCAAAACGAAATTATATATATGCGTGATGTATTTGAGACCTTATAGCAAATTAGCTTTTCAAAATTAATGAGTTGAGTCTTGCTTCCATAGTTAGCAAGCAATTTTTCTATAGAGTTATGTCAAAATTTACAATTTTCGTAAAGTTTCTTTTTCTCTGGAAATCCACGAGACCAATTTAGAATAATTTCATTTTACACAAGGGTGATATAGTGGAAAATTGAATTTTTAGTTATTCTGTGAAAAACAAATAATATCAAAACACACTAGAGAAAAGATTCTTGTACATTTAATTCACAACAATTAAGATTAAAATATTATGTTCTTATTTCGCCATTCGTATCTCGAAGCAAAGAGTAGATATAAACAATTGTTAATTTTAAAAAGCTAATTTTTAGTGATTATTATATCAAAGATTTCCTAAGTTTTATCTATCCTTAAGATTAGCTGGAATACATCCTATGCCAAAAAGCATATTTGATTTTTTTACTATAAATAAATAAATGAATACTGGTGCCCAAAACCAGAAAATAATCTAATTTTTCTATTTTCAAAACTAAGTAAGATATATACCTGCTGTATTTGAGACCTCTCAGCAAATTCTCTTCAAAATTAATAAGTTGAGCCTTGCTTCTATAATTAGCTGGCAATTTATCTATACAGAGAGTTATTCGCCTTGTCTTACTCCTCACTGTACGTTGATTTCACGAGTTGTCAGGTCTTCTCCGATTTTTACTTTGAGAGTTGCATTATCTTAGATATATTTGAATAGGTCTTTGTATCTTGAGTCGATTCTGGCGTTGTTCATTACTTGAAATATTGCCCATAGCTCTACAGAATCGAAAGCCTTACAGTAGTCCACAAAAGTGAAATTAATTGGGACATTATATTTTGTGCATTTCTCGATGCTTGCTCCGGTGGCTGGCAAAAATCGAACTTATTTGAGGGTCTATTTGTAATTATCATTATCAGCAGCTTATATGGGTGTGGAAGGAGGCTTATAGAATGATAATTTTCAATATTGAGGTGCCACCTTTTTTATAAAGAAGAATGACTTGTGCGTTTCTCCATTTGTCTGGAGGCGCTTGAGGATATTTTCAAGCACCTGCATTGGAAACAGAGAGGCATAAACATGGATGGGCGATATCTGAGCAATTCGATTCGCGGACGATATAGTGTTGATCTCTGGTAATCTAGAAGAATTACAGGAAATGTTGGTAGATCTAGAAGAAGTCTCAGAGAGTATAGGCCTAACAATGAACTATACAAAAACGAAAATTCTATCTTCAGACCAAACACCAATTGATTTAGGAACGACCTTATTGAAACAGTAAAGAAATATGTATACCTAGGAAGCTTAATAAGATTGGGAAAAGAAAATCAACAAGTTGAAGTGACCAGAAGAATAAGCATGTCATGGGCAGCTACTGGAAAACTGGAAAACATTCCAAAGAACCCAGATATACTAATAAACTTAAAAGTGAAGGTTTTCAATACTTGCATTCCTCCAGTGGTGACATAAGGAGTAGAAACTACCACACTTACTATCAAATCGGCAAATAAACTTCGCACTACGCAACATACAATAGAAAGAATCATGTTGGGAGTCACTCTCAGGGACCGGCTACGAAATGAAGAGATATGTTGGCGTCGTCGGAAAAAGGTAGACGATGACATAAAGCGCGTTGCCTCTCTTAAGTGAACATAGGTGGGTCATATTGCTCGGCAGGATGACCTCAGATGGACCAGTTATGCAATGGAGACCAAGACTATTTAAAAGAAGCATTGGACGCCCTCAAAAAAGATGGATCGATAATGTCAAGCAGAAAGTAGGAAGAAACTGGCATGAACTGGCAAAAAATAGGTTAGAGTGGAAAGGATTGGAGGGGGCCTACGTCCAGGAGTGGATAGAAAAGGGCTGCTAAAAGAAGAAGAGAGTTATATGAAAATATGCAATTTTCGTAAAATTTTCTTTTCTCTGGAAATCCACAAGGCCAATTTAGGAAGATTTTATTTTAGGCAACACAATTTGTGCGTTTTATTTTTTATTTTTACGGTTGTTATTCTGCATTGTTTTCTTACTTTGATTAAATTAAATTGCACCTTTTTATTAAATTAGCCGAATTTCTGACATCCACTAAGAAATATTTCATTTACCTACTTTAACACTGTTCAGGAACCACACTTTCCGAACGATCTTAAAATATCTGTATAATCGCGTACGTACATAAAAATTAATTGAAAATAAATTTTCCTAACCCACGTCGAAGCCCAAAATAACTCCCGCATCCCAAATTAATTATTAATGTCCAGTGAAACTGATATTTAGTTAAAGCACCCAGCTAGTGCCTGACACCTAAATTGCGCCTAAAAGACAGCATTATATTGGACCAGAATACGTCTTTTTTTAACAAGAGGTCTTTATGACGTCATTGAACTTAAAAGTGACGCATATTCCATGACTTTCGAACACCAAACGGGCGTCAATATTATTTAAATACAGGTTGGGGTTGCACTGCCTATGTTGAGAAAACCATAAATCTAAGTACTCCTTAAAATAACGGATTTACATAAAAAGGTCATTTCATTATTTAAATAACATTTTCGTTGTTTAAAACTATTCAGAACGTAATAAAACAACTTATATTACAAAGTATAGTAATGGTATATGGTGAATGCTTGTTTTTATTTTGCGCTTATCCTTATCCGTAACAGTATTTTGTACTATGAAAATAGAACATTTTGATTTGAATATCTCTTCAAATTACTGTTTTAGCATCTGACGCCTAAATGATATCTTAAAGACAGCATCATATTGGGCCAAAAGACAACATTTCTATCAAAAGAGAAGACGTCTTTATGACGAACAAAAATCACAGCTAAATAACGTCATTAGACGTCTACTAGACGTCACATTTCCACTTTTGCACCATTAAAAATGACGTTCGCAATTTTCTTTAAATATATTTAGTTTTTGCAATTCCAGAATATTTTATTAACTTATTGGAGGGACTAATATGGCATTTTAACTCCAAAATATTTTAATATGACATTTTGTTTTTTTTTAATTAAAATGCGCATTAATCCTTTTAAAAGGCAACTAAGATAATCTAAAAGTGCAAAAACTGTAGTTAAAAAAATTTCGAAGGTCACTTTTTGGCTTCACGCGGGTAACACAATGGGACTTCCGTATACGTTTTACGTAAAAACTAACCTACAAAAACGAAAGTTAAAGAGGAAGTACATCTTTGTGGTACAAAAATGGGTGATAGTTTTGACGTTGGAACTAAATATAACCGTTTATAACCTATATTTCAAAAAAGTATTTAACCAAGGACCGAAAAATGCACAAAGCAAAATAAAGTATGACCTAAATAGACGAAAACGAATGATGTAACTTCAATTGTGTTCCGCGCTTAAATGTTCTTCAAAGAGTGTATATATATATATCAGAACTAAAACTGGTAGTAAAGAGTTCATTTTGGGCATTATATTACTTTATTATGACATTTTATAAACTTAGCACAATCCTTCATAGGTTCACTCTAAGGAGATGAAACAGCTCCCTAAAAACAAGAGTTAGGTTGGGTGAAAATATTTTTTATTTTATAAACTTAATATTTTTAAAAAATAATAAAACAAATATTTTATTGTAGATTTTTTGTATATTGATTTGAACTTTAATTATTAGATGGGGTAATAATTAGTGATTTAGAAAAAAATATATAAATTCTAACGGCTGTCAAAATGTTTTTAGTCTAATTTTTAAAAAGTTTTACACACGGATTTTGGGGTTTCAATTATAGATAGAATATTTGATGTTTTCAATAAAAATATTTGACAGTTTTCAAAGCTAATTTTAAGTTCAACATTTAAATATTCATGAATAACCTAATAATATATTATCCCAACCATATAGTTTTGACTGCTGCCTTTAAAACGACTCCTTTGCTACTTGTTTAATCAGCTATTGTAACGAGCAATTCTCTGCCATTATTAATTGAACCCCATCCCTTTCCATTTTAGGCTGTCTATAAATTTATTCCTTCATAGTTTGTGGACATCTCGGGTCCTATTACTAAAGGCATTTGATGTCGACGGGAAACTAGAAGCTGTCCTGGCTGTCCCCGAAGTAATCTTGATCTTGATGTATGTATATGTTTAGGAGGTATCGCATTTGTTAGAAAGGGTTCTTTCTTGTTTATTTTCTAATTAATGAAAAGGTATCTTGTGCCTTAATCTGTTTAGATCCTCAGCCTTTTAGTTTCTCTGCGAAGTTATGTGTATAGTTAGTGGCAATAGCGCTTTTAAAAGTAATTACTTCGCTATACTCCTTCCTGCTTCGTTGATGATATGCAATCCATTATTAAAGCATCTTATAAATATAAATTGGATCAAAATAAGGTAGGAAAAAATAAGGTTTTAGGTACATTGTTCCTTTGAAACTTGCAATGGGCCTATATATAAAAATTTTACACCTGGAACACTAGCAAAACGGTTTTTTTTTTAAATGACTGAAATACGTAGAGAAAAGTTCACAATGAACAAAAATACCGATATTGAAAGCTTAAGTTCCATTTATTTTTATATTTAAATTTAGACGACGAATGATTGCTTAAAAATTATAAATATTCCTTTTTAAATTACCTCCAATATTTTGTTCCAAATACTGTATAACATATTATCTAATTTTAAAACATTTTTAAACATACACTCTTTTTTATAATACGCATTTTACATATTTAACCTATTTCTGTCATTATTTTGTAGAACAATTGGTTTTAAATTGTTTATTTCTTAGCAAATTATGTCAAAAGTAGTAAAAATCTACCTAATTTTATACTTTATAACTTCTAGAAATTCACTCAGAATTGCCTTTGCATTTTCAATAGTGTAAGTACCTTTTAATGTAAAAAAGGCCTAAATTTTCTGATAATTATGTTATTATAGAGCCCGGAAGAAGAAATGATTTATTTCGAAAACTTGGCTTATTAGAAAATACATGTAATATAGATATAGAGGATTCGTATCAGGACTACGAGCTGGCCAATTTTGAGGTCCTGCATGTCCGATCCAGCGATTATGGTAAGTAAAGTCGAGATGCTGACGAGAAAGGATATTAAAATGATCTGGGGCCCCGTCGTGCATAAACCACATATTCGCTCTTACATGTAGGGATACATCTTCTAACAAATTGGGTAGGTATTCTCGTAAAAAGTCTATATAGGATTCAACTGTTATTCTTGCTGGTAAAAAAATGGTCCAATTAGGTAGTTATTAATAATTCCTACCCATACGTTCAGCGAAAATTGTTGCTGAAAATGACTTTCGCTAATTCCGTGGGGTTTTTTGTCGGTCCAAAAATGGGTGTTATGCTAATTAATGACGTCCGTAAATAAAATGTTTTGTAAAAAATTGTTATTGTGTGCCACCGTATGAAGTAACCACCTACAAAACATTAATCTTGGGTGAAAATCCCGAGGCAGTAGAGCTTGAACCCGCTGTATGTGATATGGGTACAGTAGATTTCTTTTTAAAACTTTCCTGTTTTTGGCTGACTTGAAGCTGCAGTGCAATCTTCCTGTTACTATTTGAAGGATCCTCTTCGACCGCTTAAGTATAGCTTCTTCTAGTTCTGGTGTTGTTACAGTTTCTGGTCTTCCACCACCTATATTTTTATTAAAACTACCAGTTTTACTTGCATGTATCGTTCTAAATGTTTTAGTATATGGAAACTCTGTCCGGATATCTGTATTGGTAAATTCTCCCTGCCTCTTCCGAATTTCCATTTGATTGATAATCCATAAATAAAGTGCATGTCAGTCATTTCAGAATTACTAAAATTATTAATAATGGAATCACTGCTAATTATATATATATAATATATATATATATATATATATATATATATATATATATATATATATATATATATATATATATATATATATATATATATATATATATATATATATATATATATATATATATATATATATATTTACAATACAAAAATTTTACCAGCTTATCTCTATATCGTACTTTATTTTTGTGCAAATTTCGAAGTCCATCCGATAAGTAGTCTTTTAATAATGATTTTACTTTTCATGGGGCCGAAGTTTTGTTTCGCCATATTGGATTTTTATCACAATGCTACCTTTTCATGCCCTTTCGACCCTTGATTTTTTACCAAAATTTGAAGTCAATCGGATAGGTAGTTTTTGAGCTATGGCGTTCATAGGTAGAACATGATTTTCGGGGTTCAGGGGACCTAAAACGCAAAGATCTGCAAAAATGTAGCGAAACCGAAAAACACAATATGTTGACATCCCCGTGGTAACCTTAATATAATTACTACTTTTTTTGTACTAAATTTTAGCTGGTACAACATAGTTGTATATGCTTTATTCGTATTTTTAAAACCTTTATTTCAAGAGGTTTCAAAATTTTTTTAATTACGTAAGTTAAAATTCCAAAATTTCGATAAAACAGCTATACAGCGAAAAGTAGTAAAAAAATTCATACTCGAGTTTTTTAAATGAAATACGTGCCCTGTTTATTATATGCTCGTTAAATAGTTTTTGTTTACTAATTATAAATGTATGCGGGTCGTATATCTTGAAAAGTGCACTAGAAAATAAACAAAAAAGTGCCGTAAAAACAATGTGTTACAGAGAATCCACAAATACAAGTAAATTAGTGACATGTTAACACTAATGTAATATCGATTATTCTTTCTATTACACAATGTTTCTTATGGCCCTGTATATTTATATACAAAAAAATAAAAACCATTTAATGTGCATATAATATACAGGGTATTTCATAAAAAAAACATTTTCGATGTTTATTTGCTTTAACATAGCACAACCTGTATTATTAATAAATTCCCCAAGTCAGTTAAAAAAAAGGATCCCCCCATCTACAAAAGTGATGAAAAACTCAATGTTACCAATTATAGACCAATATCATTCTGGATTTGCAAAAATCTATGAAAACGCTTTAAAAATACGAATTACTGAGTTCTTAGTCAAACACAAAATAATAGCTGACAAACAATTTGGATTTAGTGAAGAAATTTCGACTGAAGACGCTATGGTATGCCTTACCAACAAAATTTACAAATCTCTAGATAAAAACCTTGAATGGCCGTTTTCTTCGACCTTGCAAAAGCGTTGGATACTGTCGAACATACGCTGTTGCTGAATATATTGATTAGCATTGGTTTTAGGGTGGTACCATTGAATCTCCTCAGGGACTAGCTGACGGCAAGACCACAGGTCGTCAAAATCAACAAGGAATTTAGTAATAAGAGATTTGTGAATTTTGGAGTACTTCAGGGGACAGTTTTGGGACCCGTGCTATATTTACTTCAAAAACTTTTTTTTGTTTCATTAATCACATTACCCACATCACCAATAAATCCCTTATGATGCTGGGCTTCATCAAAAGGAACTCCAAGGAATTTTCCACAACTTTCTCTCTTAAATTACTTTATTGTAGCCTTGTTAGGTCCCACATAGAATGTGTTTCTTCAGTTTGGAATCTAAGTTATGCTAATCACATTCAAAGGCTTGAACGAGTACATAGAAAGTTTCTAGACTACATCCATCAAAAGTTTTTCATTGACACCGAATTCCATTACGACAATCCCTGTAAATGGATTAACCTGCGAACACTATCTTCAAGAAGAAGAAACCATGATCTACTTCATCTCTTCAAGGCGACAAACTCCGTGATGAATTGCCCTGAACTGGTCTCAATGGTGGGTCTGCATGCCCCTGCGAGAATGACACGTAGTCACCAAACATTCAATGTTAATTTTCACAAAACTAACTATGGCGCTCACTCTTTCATTCCACGATCATCGGCACAAGCTAATAAATATAAACAGCTTAACTTTTTTTGCACCCAAAGACAATTTTTAATACAACTGTCACATATAATTAATTAAAACAATTTTTTTTTATATTTTGCAATATCGTTCATTTTATAATCTCTTTTACGTCCTTTTTTTAATGACGGGGTCATTTAACATTCCACTACAAAATTGTTAGTATGATTAGATTATATTACATTATATTACATTTTATTGTAGCATTAGGTTTAGATTTATTATTTAATTAGATTGGGCAATCTTGTAAATGAACATTGTCCGTCAATAAATAAATAAATTATTGGAACATTGTCCGTCAATAAATAAATAAATTATTGGAAGTCGCAGGAGATGTGCACATAAATGGACGTTAAACATAATAGTTGGCAAAGAACTCACCTACTCAAGTGGTACACACTTTTGTGCAACAGGCATGCTCGAGATCAGACAATATTATTGTAAACTACAACAAATTGAGCATATTTTCCTTACCCGAAATAGAGATCACCAAGTTAGGATCCCGAAAATATCTAAAACTCAAAGAAGTTACTACTTCTTGGGCCCACGGCTATACATTATAATTTCTAATGAACTTAAAAATATAAAGTCTAAAATCCTTTATAAGAAAAAAGAAACTAATATAATTGATACATATAATATAATTGATATTAAAAATGCATCTTCTTTTATTTAACTGAATAACCTAAATAAATGTATTAACTTATTTGATTGTTCTTTTGTTTTCTTCCAGCTCATTGGCGATCTGTGGATTTTCTGGGTATTTACAAGCAATTGTTTGTGGCTAAATAAAGTAAGTTATAGATAATATTTTTTTCTGTAAAGTGTATAAATATATTAAGAAACAACGCACAAGTCCTTACGGAATTTAGACGTTAAATTAATGTATTTTCACCTTACCAAGGACTGGATTCTTTAAGAAAGTATGTATACGCACTTTTGTAAACCTTATGTAAATAAATTATTATACTATTTTTATTATTATTATTATGATAACGAAAAAGAATTCATTAAAACGTACCCATTTAGTTATTTTCGAAATTGAATATTTCTTTTGTGAACAAGAACGGAGACGTTATTGGATTGGTCAGAGCCAGTATATATTTTTTTATGTTAAATAAAGCAAATTTAAGTATATTTTTAACGTATCCGAAACTTCAATCTTTTTTAAAACGCATCGTGTTTTTAACTTAACTTAACTTTTATGGTAGCCGTTTACCAGGGCTTTAGATTGACCAAATGTCAATATACAGGGTATGTGAAAATGGCTTTACACATATAACAAAATTAACTTATATTTTTGGGAAAGTTAGAAAACAATAACATTTTTGTTTTACTCTTTGGTTTTGGTAGACCTAGGTTTCAATCACTTTTGCGTACCTAGCTAAGAGGAAACACCCTATTTTGCTCTTTAACTTTTTTTGCAAATTTTGTCTTTATTGTCTAATATAGATTTAGAGATACTTTCGAGGTTAAGCTGAATTTTAGATCTAATATTTAACAGGTTGAATGTTACTTTTGTTAATTTATTATGTCGGTGGTATATAATAATAAATAATACATTTTATAAATAATTTTTTTATGAAACACTTATAGTGATTTTGTTCTGATCCAATTTTTGTTATAAAAATAGACGTCTATATTTCTTAAAAGTTTAATTAAAATTATTACTAATAGTAAAATAGACTGAAAGCTAAACAAACTAATAACGCGTTTTCCCCCTTTGTTTTCTACGACATCCCGTATTCGGCAAGGCGTGCTTTAGACTAAATTGTCAAATTTATCTTGATGTAAACCGTTGAAGAATTCAGGAAGAACACGTTGTATATTGGCATCTTCCGGAACTGGAGGTAAACTCTTACTAACTGATCTCCCAAGCATATCCCACGTATGCCGGTCTGGAGACAGTAACAGTAAAGGCAACCGTTCTATGTTGGTGTTTTCTGGCTGTTTAAAAGAAATTTTGGCTATATGTGTCTATCTGTATTCATCATCATCCAAACATCTAATTCCTAGTTTTAGATTCCAGCTGTTATTTTGAACAATATCGCCAAGGATGTCTGTAACATAAATTTGGCGATTGATGCCAAGATCGAATATGTAGTGCTGCGTTCTACCCCCAGAACAGTATTCCACCCTATACTCTAGTTTTTCGAGGCCTCAACAGACTCGTACCGATCTCATGTCACTAAATAGCCAAAACCGGCTCTCATTAGATAATATAACAAATCAAAGAATATTTTTTTTTAGCTGAGTTAACTTGGTACCTAGTTCTATCAAATAATAAAAGCACATGTTACGGTCTTCCGATTTTCACAAAAATACAAGATTACAAGTTACTGTAATTCTGTTATTTTTGTTATATTGGTCAGTCTAAAGCCTGTGTAGGCGGTTATCATAAAAGACAAAGCAACGCCAATTTTATTCCCATCTTGCAAATTAAAATAAGTTTTGGTTTAAGAAAGCTACTTTGGCTATTCTTTTCTCCAAATTTTCTTCGAGACTAGACGCGACCAGGGCCTTGTCTCGTCTCGTCTCGAAGAATCTCGCCTCGACTTTCAGCATTTTCACCTATCCGGTTAAGTAATGTGTTTATTTGTTTCAAATAACATACTCTACAGAGTCAACCTCTAAATGGTATGGTTAAAAGCAAAATTAAAATAAGCTTTACAAAATACAAAGTACTCTCATTAAACATATCCACTAACTCGAAACAAAAAAGTATAAAATATGTACAAGTCTACAAAAAAAACAGAAAAAAAAGAAATAAAAACAACAAAAAAAGCATTTTAACAATATAAGAATATTATTAATTACAGCAAACTTCTCCTAGAAGCGCGGAAACTCATCCGAAAAAGGTCAACATCCGGAAAATGTCTCTTGTAATTTCTGAGAAGTCGATCTGTAAATGCATTGAAACCGTAATTAGTCCTGTGTGGATTCTCAAAGAAAGGCCGGAACTGTCTCTCTGTAACCTTTGGTATCATCCTATTTTAATCAAGATTATTTATACCCCACGAGAAAAGTTGAGGTCAATTTATAAATGCCATTTTTTAAAATATTTTAGTTTGTATTATTTTAACATCTGCTTTCAGTCAGTTATCAATCTGGACGGGACCTACAGCTTAACGTGGGTTCCGAACCACTGTCCTCAGTCACTCTTGATTCTCGGCCAACACCATACCTTCGAGCAGTCAACTCCTGGGTTACGGTGTAGCTTTTGATCTTTATCATGTGACCTACCGACTAACAACTGTGTACCTGCATCAACAAGCTCTATCCACCCACATTCGGCGTCATTCAGCGTAAATGGGGTGGCGCATGAAGTAGATACATTTTACACTTGTTTGTGTTGGATTTTATTACCAGTAATATTGCCTGCAGACTTAAAAAGTCGTGTACCCACCTACGATTTGAACTCAGGCCCTGCCAGACCAACTTCGGTGTAAACCTAAAGCTTTATGCTCTCGGCCACCGGCTGGCTCTAATATTGAAATATTTGATATACTAGACCCGACCAGGGCCTTGTCTGGTCTCGTCACGGCTTTGAGTATATTAACCTATCCGGTTAAAAGTTAAATAAATAGGTTCACTAAAGTTGAAATTTTAGCTATAAACACTTACACTGTATCAGTGAAACACGCACGTTTACGAAGTTCTACTATATCGAACCTGCCTGGATGCTAGTCCCTTGAAAATGTCTTCTAACCTTTTGTTTAAAAAGTCTTCTAACCCTTTTTTTTGTTTAGTTTAAATAGTCACAATACGTAATGTATCAATACGTACAATTTCAGCCTTTATACGATAATCGTAATTTTGTGTGACATTTTAATAGCGTTGACTGTAGACTTTCTATGAGAAATCTTGCTGACTGTGTACATCAACATGTCATTAAATAAATTGATAAAATCTTGTTTGACATTTATTTTTGCTACACGTTTGAACTCTTCCCGTGCTACTTGTTGTAAATAGGAGCTGCATTTTTATGCTAAATAATAAATATTTCAATATTTGAGCCAGACGGTGGTCGAGAGCGTAAAGCTTTAGGTTTACACTGGTGTTGATCTGGCAGGACCTGGGGTCGAATCCTAGGTGGGTGCACGACTTTTCAAGTCTGCAGCCAATATGAGTGATAATAAAATCGAATACAGACAAGTGTAAAATGTATTTACTTCACGCGCCACCCCATTTACGCTGATTGACGCCGAATGTGGGTGGATAGGTGTTGTTGATGCAGATAGACACTTGTCAGTCGGTAGGTAACTTGATAAAGATCAAAGGCTACACCTTTACCCAAGAGCTGACAGCTCGAGAGTGGGGTGTGGGCCGGGGATCAAGAGTGACCGAGAATCGTAGTTCGGAACCCACGTTAAGCTGTAGGTCCCATCCAGATTGATCACTGACGGAAAGAAGACGTTAAAATAATACAAACAAACAAAAATATTTCAATATTTAAAAAATGGCATTTTTAAATTGACCTCAACTTTTCTCGTATAAATAATCTTGATCAAAATAGGTTGATACCAAAGATTAGGTGTTGTGTGTTCTCGAAAATTGTGAAAAGAATAAACAGTCAGATGAATATAGATTTTTGTTTTGAAAGGTTCTTTGATTAAATTATTATTATTATTATTATTAAAACCCCCCAGGTTGTTTGACCAGTAAACCAAAAATTATATATTGTCTTTTTAAATCCTTTCAATCATTTCCATGCATAAAATATTATTTTATGAAATTTGTGTATTTTTTAATAAAGTGCTTTAAATCATCGAAATGTCAAATTCAATATCGTTATTTTCACCTATTGTGGCTAGCTAGAAGTGTTTGCGTTTTATTTTAGCGAGTTAATATTATTTATATGAAAATTAATTAAAATTATTAGATAGCTAAAATTATGTAAGTTTAAAAACCACTAACCAGTTGATTGCATCGTGTAAATATCATGACCCTGAGCATGTAAGTAGATCAAATTATTATTACTAAATAATACATATTAATCAATACAATGTTAATATGTAAAAGGTTTTAGGGAAATATTGAAACTAAAATTAGACTTAAAATATAAATTTCAAATTGTATCTGAAATTCTACTAATATTGCGCGCTTGTTATAACAAAAATTCGTTAGTAGACAACACTATTGGAAAACTAAGAAGTATCTAGCTTATTTTTTACACTTTTGATTTAGTTAATTAATTTAAATTTCTTGAGGTTATTTAACTTTTTTTTATTTTTAATTACAAAATGAATCTAACTTACACAAAAGAGGCAAAAGGTAATGTTTAAACGCAACTCCATTATCTAGCTTATTTTTTACACTTTTGATTTAGTTAATTAATTTAAATTTCTTAAGGTTATTTGACTTTTTTTTATTTTTAATTACAGAATGAATCTAACTTAGACAAAATAGGCAAAAGGTAATTTTTAAACGCAAGCAACTCCATTTTAAGGAGCTACTACTTTCTGAATTTCTGCTTCAAGAGAAAAAAATTAAAAACAAACAAAGGATTTTATCAAGGGAATTTTACATCATTAAGTGTACAGAAGGGGTATCAAAAAACGGCTATTAACATTTGTTGGATTATTATTTGATTTTTCAATTTCATCAGCTCTAAATTTAAGAATAATTAAAAAATATTCAAACAATTTATCTAATTATGTTTGGTCTTTATGTTTTTTGAGGGAATTTTACACACAGAAACATTGAGCCAAAAATGAAGTGATGATTATTTATCGTGCACTTGTATCTCATGTAGTTAAAAAATTGTTATTAGTATATTATTAATTACAATTAAAATATATTGAAACGCACAAAATCAAAATCTAAATTTATAATTAATAAAAAATATAAGAAAGATATTTCATTTTTTAATAAAGACTGATGTTTTAGAAACAATCCAAAATTTGGCCAATTTTTGCAATGTAATGTTTTAGTAAAATAAATCCAAAGAATTATATTGATGCAATTATATCCTTTGGCACAAATGGAAAGACGTATATATTTATATTTATAAGGTGAGGGTTTCTTTTAGTATAAGTCGAGACGAGACCAGAATCTCGCCTTGTCTCGACCCTTCCATTCTCGTCTCATATCGAGTGTCGAGATAGAATGACGACAAGAGACGAGAATACAAATTTTGTTTCGTCTGGCGGCATCACTAGATATGCTTAAGCTTTTCGGATTAGTTTATTTCAGACACTCTGTAGGGATAGTATATATACACTCAGCGGGCTCTTTAATTTGATAGCCTCTGTTGAAGCTGGAAAAAAATTAGGAATTTTCTGTCCCTTCGCATGGGATTTTTTTTATAAAGAACATATGCCGAATGTGAGTTTGCAAAAAGTTTTAGCTGAAATAACAAAAAAATAAAGTTTTATTTTAACCGCTAAATTTGAATTTCTTCGAAAAATCACTGAAACCCCACGTTTCCCAGGTTCCACTCTTTTCTGAATACTTTTTTGTTGTTTTCGGAGGGGTTGCCTCATCGTTTTAGGACTACCCTGTATACTGGCCAAAATTATTTTATTTACAAAAAAATATTCTAGAAGAAACCTGCGAGTTGTAGCAGGAATTCTCTCTGGAGACTGGCAGTTTAGAAACCCCCTCACAATATGAGGCTAAGTGATTTTCAGAAAGAAATAAATTTGTGGTCGTAAATTAGACCAATATTTAGAGAGGAATTGGTATTTCATATTAATTAAATCTATTTACCGTAAAAAAAGTCACTTTAAATTTATACCGTTATATTTCTTCTAACGGTATCTGGATCTTCCCAAATATAAACGAATTAAGCTTAGTCTGCAATTATTTCAGCAACCGTTTTCGACTTTCTAGTTATTTATTTAGTAAGGATCTGCTCCGAAAATTTATTTAATAAAATATATACCTGTTTGAGTTAAATAGAAACGTCGCTTTCAAGTATCCCTTAACCAAAAATTAACTAAACAGAACTGTTCAGTTTCAGACCTATCAAAGTCGTCTATTTAAATAGGGTTTTCTAAGTTCTCTTTTAGTTTCCAAACAAATGGGTAGAGTTAACAGTGTCAGAAAAAGCAACGGTAAACTCAAACTATACTAAGAGTTATAAATTAAAATGGCGCATTTAGTTTCATCAGCAAAACGCATTGGCGTGTCAATAGAGGAAAACTTACTTTTCGCGTTTTAAAACTGGAACATTCCGTGTTAAGCGTCTAATTAAAGTATTTTGTTAGTAATAATAGTTCCTGATAGTGCAAGAACTGTTTATAATATTTCATTTGGATAAGAAAAGAACATACAATCTAAGCGAAAATAAGAATTGTATGTTTTGGCTAAAGTAATTGATGCAGTTTCCCATGATAAATGTATTGATAAATTAGAACAATATGACCTAAGGAGTAGAGCTCTAAACGCTTTCAGTAGTTACCTTACAGAACAATATATGAAAATAAATGGTAAGTTTAGCAATAAAAGCACAGTAACTATGTGCGTTGCACAAGGAACGATTTATCTCCAGTCTTGTTTACGATTTACGT